>JAOTQH010243247.1:0-12506 GCA_025631255.1 Cornus kousa
GTATAAATTTGGAAAATATTACAGAAGGAAAACAAGTTTAGAGAGCCCTCAAGGCAGCAAAGGTTAAAGAGAACCCCAACCTTAGATGAACATGAAAAGAAATTGTTTGTGATGATGATGATGATGATGAATGGTTGATAGTGAAATTTCCGGCCTTGAATTCCTCCTTCCATGGCCGAACCACCTTACTCTATTCCCTCTCTTTAGACTGGGCCAGGACATTTCCTTCGCTCATCATCTGGTTTGGCCCTTCTTTGGGCTTAGTTTGGATACACGGGAGAAAAGAAAGGGAAGAATAGAAATAATTTATATTTATATTTGAATAGATAGAAGAAAAAAGAAAGGAATTGATAATATTATTGTTTGAATAACACAAAGGAGAGAAAAGAAAGGTAAGGATAATAATAAAATTATTATATTACCTTTTATATATATATATATATACATATATATATATATATATATATACACATGAGGCTCACTACAACTGTTTTTTTCTCCCATATAATAATAAGAAAAATATATAAGTGACACCCTCAACTGCAATAAATAAATAAATTAATTAATTAATAATTAGTCACAAATAATAATAAGAAAAATAATAGAAAATTAAGTCAAATTATTTGATCAAATTAGAGAGAGAGAGAAAAGTGACCCATTTCAACCCTTTTCTTCTTTAATCTTGTCAACGCTTCGCTTAACTCACTATTATTCAGCAGTGGAATTTGAAAATGACAGGCTGGAAGCTTTGTTTCCACTAGCTCCAGTATGGTCAAGTAAACCAAACAACCCCGATTTCACTCACAAGCAAAAGATTTTACTCATTTCCGACAAAGGCTTTTAAAGCCACACTACTTAGACCAATAAGGTAGTTGCGTACCTGGAAGCATCTCGCTTGGCATCTCTTCCATATCTAGACCAAGATCAGCAAATCTTCCATCTTCTGTGGCATGTCACGATCAAAATTAAACACCAAATTGTTCTTCACGTTCCCGAATTCCAGTTTTTATATCTCCACTTGAATTCTCCTTTCTTGGTCATCCAATTCTTGGATATAATTTATTGCATCTTTGATTATCGACGCCTTGTCCATCTAATTCATTTCTAAAATCAACTTTCTTGGTCTGTAAATCTTGTTTTGCAACTCTCTCTCTCTCTCTGCAACTGCAAACTACATATATATATATATACATATATATATATATATATATTTCAGCCTCCCCAATAGCCTTCATCTCATTCTCAGCCTCCCCTCTCTCTCTCTCTCTGCAATTCTGTAAAAATCAAAACCCATATCCGCATATCATTTCGGATTGTACAAATCAAAACCCATATCTATCAGTTTGCATCACCCGCTGTTGGTTGCCGTTCGCAAAGCTTCAGCCGGTTGTCTCTCTCTGCAACTGCCAATTCGTAAGAGCTTGTCATCAGCATCCATGGGAGGGCAACCTTTGTCATTTGCTCACTTTCTCTCCAAATCCCTCCAAATCTTGTCACATTTGGAGGGATTGCAAATAAGGGATTTGGAGGGATAGCAATCCCTCCAAATCCTTCCAAATCATCTCTTTCCCCTTCAAATCTTTCCATCCAAACACAACACTTCTTATCCTTTCTTTTCTTTTCTTTGCAAATCCCCCCAAATCTACCCATCCAAACGAAGCCTAAAGGTTCAACTCCAGCAACAATCTTCAACATCTCAACACTACGAGTGCTCTCATTAGTGACTAATGACCTTTCAGGCAATCTTCCATCAAGCATAGGTCATACACTACCTAATCTTGAAGGGCTCTATCTTGGAGATAATTACTTTAGTGGAACTCTTCCCCCCTCCATATCAAATGCTACAAAGCTCACTCTTTTATCACTCGTCTCCAACTCCTTCACTGGTTCAATTCCTCACTCACTTGGTAACTTAGTACAATTTGAGTCTCTAGGCCTTTCACTGAACAACTTCACCACTGAATCTTCATCTCCGGAACTGAGCTTCCCCACTCCCTTGACAAACTGCAGACGCTTAAGAACATTGAAAATCGATTATAATCCTCTAAACGGCAGTCTTCCGGTGTCCATTGGAAATCTCTCCACTTCTCTCGAAATGTTTGTTGCAACTAACTGTGGAATTGTAGGCAACATTCCTAGTGAAATTGGTTATTTAAGCAATTTGACATCCTTGTATTTAGATGGCAATCACTTGACTGGGCTTATTCCGACAACCATCAAAGGGTTAAGCAAGCTTCAAAGATTGCATCTTGATTACAATCAAATACAAGGCACCATTCTTGATGAGATCTGCCATTTACTCAACCTGGGTGAGTTAGCTTTGAGTGAAAATTCCCTGTTTGGTCCCATCCCTGCTTGCTTAGGGAATGTTACTTCTTTAAGATATCTATATCTGGATTCCAACAGATTAAATTCCAGCTTACCAACAAGTATGTGGAACCTCAAAGATCTTCTGCGGTTGAACTTATCCACGAATTCTCTAAGTGGTTGGTCATCTACCTCCAGAGATTGGAAGTTTAAAGGTAGTGAACCTGATTGATCTTTCAATGAATCAATTCACTCATGATATCCCAAGCACTGTTGGAGGTTTGCAAGACTTGGTTACTCTTTCTTTGGCGAATAATAGGCTACAGGGACCTATTCCAGGGTCATTTGATGGTTTGTTAAGTTTGGAATTCTTGGATCTATCTTGTAACAATCTCTCTGGTGCGATTCCCAAGTCATTGGAGACGCTCTCTTATCTTAAATATTTCAATATATCTTTCAATAGACTTGGAGGAGAAATTCCTACGGGAGGACCTTTTGTGAACTTTAATAGTCAGTCTTTTATGTCCAACTAAGGGTTATGCGGTGCTCCAAAATTCCATGTCCCACCTTGTGGTACCAGCTCTGTTCACAAATCAAGGGGAAAAAAAGTGAGACTACTCATTTGTATTGTAGTGTCCATTGCATCAATGCTGCTACTCTTGACCTTTGTGTTTTTGTACTTGAGATGCCGAAAGAGAAAGAAGATTCCAATTGAAGGTGATTCGTTTGCTGCAATTACACATGGAAGAATTACATACCATGAACTTGTGCAAGCAACAGATGGATTTAGCGAAAGTAATTTGCTTGGCATGGGGAGTTTTGGTTCAGTTTACAAAGGTATACTAGCAGATGGGACAGTTTGCGCTGCAAAGGTATTCAATCTGCAACAAGAAGCTGCTTTCAAGAGTTTTGACACAGAATGTGAAATATTGCGTAGCATTCGTCACAGAAATCTCACCAAAGTCATTAGCAGTTGCTCTAATATTGATTTCAAAGCTTTGATACTTGAGTACATGCCTAATGAAAGTCTTGAAAAGTGGTTATATTTTGACAACTACTTCTTAGATATCAAGCAAAGATTAGACATAATGATTGATGTGGCATGTGCGTTAGACTGTCTCCACTATGGTTACTCAACGTGTGTGGTTCACTGTGACCTCAAACCCAGCAATGTTCTTCTAGATAAAGATATGGTTGCACATGTTAGTAACTTTGGCATTGCAAAATTTATAAGCGACGAAGACAGTTTTGCACTAACCAAGACTCTAGGCACATTTGGATATATTGCACCAGGTAAAATGTCTAGCTTTCCATATTTTTCTTCATTTCTAAGTTTTTACATTCTTAATTTTCTTTTACCATTTTACTTCTCACCCACATAGTAATAATTATGATGAATTAGTATAATGTTGGATGCAGAGTATGGATTCAAAGGATTAGTATCCACAAGTTGTGATGTCTATAGTTATGGTATTATGTTGATGGAAAGATTTACATGAAGAAAACCCACCGATGATTTATTTGCTGGAGATAAGAGCCTCAAGGGTTGGGTAAATGAGTCATTGCCTGATGCAATAATCCGAGTTATAGATTCCAACTTGTTAGGATCAAAGGAAGATCAATTCTCTGCAAAGGTACTGCAGTGTGTTTCATCCATTATGCAGTTGGCTACATATTGCACTGCAGAATCACCCGAGGAGAGGATCAACATTCGAGATGCTTTGGTAGCACTTGAGAAGATCCGATTCCGGTTTCTTCTAGATTGTGAAGGGGCGTGATTAAAGTATATATATAGCGTGATTAAAGTATATATATATATCATACATTTTCCCTTTCTTTTCTGTCAGTGATATATATATATATATATATGCTGGTTTAATCATGTAAATTGGCTGTACGCTTTCCGCTGAATAGAAGATTGTCAAAGTTGAAGACAGATCCGTATTAAAGTGAAACATTGACTATGAAATTTGTGAATTGGCTATAAATGTGAAGGCTATAAATTGTGCCTGCAAACACAAACCATGTCAATGTCTCACTTTTTTTACTAACACAATGAGACCACAAAAATAAATACATCATAGTTTTTATCATTGACCAGTTTGCCAATGATGACCTCAATAATGTGTGACTATACTCTAAAGACATTACAAATATGAATTAATAGTAGATCAGGCTATGGAAACTTTTTCATATTTATTTACCAGATTTGATTTGAGTTTCATCGGTTATAGTTAAGTTCATGATGAAAAGTAAAACTATATACGTTTTGTAGTACTACCTCTATCTCATATTAAAAGTTCATTTTATGAGTCACACAATTTTGTGAATCACAGGTTTCGAAATGGACTTTTAATATGGGATGAAGGGAGTACCTCTTTTATTGTCTACGCCAAAACCTAAACCACCCTCCTTCTCTTCGACGATGAAGAGTAATATTATTAGACTAGAGGCCTTTTGATTAGTTGCTTTAAGAGTAGTCCTTGTGTGACTAACATAAATCCCCCAAAACCAAAATAAAATCAACATATATATTCATTAAAGAATAAACTGTCTAAGAAAGAGCCTAAGGCCCAAAAAAGAATGCCTAAAGCCGACAAAAAGAAAAAGTCCAGTGACTACAACAACCTAAAACAGGCCCAAAACCATAAGGCCGTTGTAATAACAACTTTTCGAAACAGAGAGTATGGATCAGGTATATTACAATTAACCCACTTAAATACACCTTTTTCACAAAAAGACCCATCGTTAAAGTATCGATGAACTTATTATAAGGGTAAAAAAAAAAAAAAAAAAAGAAAAGAAAAGAAAAGAAAAGAAAAGAAAAAGTATTTATAACGTGATGTAGGCCATCGAGTCATATTTTCTAAATGACAATATTACCCTCAGAAGAAGAAATCGTATTGAGGTGGGGCCCGTCCATTGTTTTGTTCATCATCATTTTCAGATCAAATTCAGCATCTCCACATTACGGTTTCTTCTTCTTTTGATCGGAAACCTTTTTTTTTTTTTTTTTCCTCATTTCCAAGTTCTTCTCAGCTTTAATCCCTGGCTTCTTGGAGGCGTATGCTTTTGAGGGTCATAATCGTCAGAAGTAATCGTATTGTGGAAAATGTTGCTCTCAGTTCTCTTTCTCTCTCTAAACCCTTACTTTCTCTCTCTACAACTTTGCACTAACTATGACCCCACTTTTTTCACCCTGGTAAATGTTGCAATGTTGCTTTCAGCGATTTGAAGTGTTTTTTAAAATCGATCAGCGATTATCTCACATAAAATTGCAAGGCACTAATTCAATAGGTCGTTGTTGGAGCTATCACACATTGTTTCGATCAGCAAAATGGAGAGAACAATATTGTAGCGACCATTTAACCAAAAAAAAAAAATATATATTGTAGCGGTCAAGCCTCAACGTAATATATACATGCATACATCCATTATACGTGGTGTGTGTGTGTGTGTATATATATATATATATATATATATATAATATTTCGTTTGAAAAGTTTAATTTCACCACCTGATGTTTGTTAAGGGAGCAAGCAAATCCTCTCATGTGCATGTGCAGTTGTCACGAAGTTCCCTAATGTTTGTTTTACTTGGTTAACATTTGGTCATGTGCGTCTTTGCTTCAAACTACTTAAGATTGGTTGGATGGGCAATTATAAAAGTGAAGAATGTTAGCTTATTTGCTACTACATTTACCCTAAAAAAAAAGAGAATTTACATAGTGTTCAATAACTAATGTCACAAATGAATGATGTTTTGCAAAATAATGAAAAGAGTGACAGCCCTTTCTTTTTTTTTTTTTTTTTTTTTTTTAGTGTAAGTCGACTTGAAGTGGCTACACGTCGACGGGTTGGGGGCTTTCGATCGATGTTTGGTCTTTATGCGTCAACCGATATTTTTAATTTTTTAGGCTAAATTTATGCATGACATTAATTTTTCACTACTTTCTTTTGATGGTGAAGGTGGTGAGTGTGATTTTTTTTATTTTTCTTTTTATGTGTACAAGACTCAGTCGACGTGTTTCGTCGACGTGCAATGGCTACACGTCGACTAGTTGGGAGCTTTCAGTCGACTGGTCCTTCGGCGTTGATCGATATCTCTAATTTTTTGGGCTAGATTTATGTGTGACCTTTGTTATTTAGCACTATATGAATACCTTTTTTTGATGGTGAAGGGGGTGAGGTTTTTTTCTTTTATTATTATTATTATTTTATGTAGGACTCGGTTGACGTGAAATGGCTACACGATGACTAGTTGGGGGCTTTTGGTCGATATCTGGTCTTTAGGCGTCGACTAGTATATCCAATTTTTTGGGTTAGATTTATGTGTGACATTAGTTATTTAGCATTATATGAATATCTTGTTTTGAGAGTAAAGGTGATGGTGAGATAATAAGCTACTTAGTGCAATTACCGCATCCAAATGCGATCTCAAAAACACTTAAATAAATAAGGACGTGGGCCAAGTAATGTGCACTGAATGGGACAAGAGGGCAAAATGACTTCAGAAAATTCGCGCCCGTTTGTTAATTAATTTGGATGCTTAAATTGGCTTCTGCTTTCACGGCCAAAAATATTTTGTTAATAGGCAAAATGATAATTTTAATTTTCCGGCTTAACCATTGTTGAACTTGTTGGTAAGTGTGTATTCCTGTTAGTTTAGGGGTACTTTGTTGTAGTCTAAGGGGATTATATGCAAACCATTTATAGTTCGGGGGTTAATTGCATATTAATATTTTTCTAATATGCATATAATTTCATTTTGGCATACTCATGGAGTGGATCAAAGCTTTGTCTTCTAGTTTTCATGTCATGGATTCAAGTTTCAACATCAATTTTGATAAAATGAACCAAATAAATAAATAAATAAAAGAAATAAAAAAAGAGAGAGAAAAATGATCCCACATCATTGTCATATTTTAATTCGGAGCAGTTGGATTCAAATCCATTTAGAATCAAAATGATGTTTTTTTGTCTTCCAATCTTTGTCTGTCTTCCAATCTTTGTCAGCATAATTATAAGGACGAAAAATGTTATAATCAGAGGGCTGAAAAATAATTATTAAAAAATATATATAATATATATTAAGAACATATGTTAAATTTATGATGTAGAAATATAAGATGTAAAATAGGAAGATAGAAAAGAGAAAGACTAAGAACATAGTATATACATGGTTCGACACTAAAGCCTACACTCATGGATCAAGAGCCACTGATGCTACATTTCTCTTATTATTTCTTGATATATTTACATTGTATTGATACACAGGTTCGATACTAAAGCCTACATCTATGGATCAAGAGCCACTGAGGCTACATCTCTTTTATTATTTCTTAATATGTTTACATTGTATTGATACACAATATATAATAATACAGTTAAAGACAAAATGAATAAATCAAGGATTAAATCAAGGAGGAAAACAAAGAAACAAAATATAATATATGTGTATAACATATATATAATATAGTATACATATATATAAGGAAAAAAGGAAAACAAAAGGAAACATAATATAATACACATATGTAATATATATTTCAATATTCTTCCGCAAACTCAAGATAGGTTTCTTGAAGGCAACTTGAGTTTGGAGATGAAATCTTAAAAATTGTGATGGAGCAAAAAGCATCCTAAAGGCTGGAACAATGCCGAGGAAATGGCCGGAACAACTCCAAGAAATAGTCGGAACAAAGCCGAGAAATGCCATGTTAAATTTATGATGCGGAAATATAAAATGTAAAATACGAAGATGGAAGAGAGAAAGATTAAGAACTCATTATATACATAGTTAGACACTAAGGCCTATATCCATGGATCAAGAGCCACTGATGCTACATTTTTCTTGTTATTTCTTGATATATTTATATTGTATTGATACACAATATATAGGAATAAAGTTGCAGACAAAATGAATAAATCAATGAGTAAATCAAGGAGAAAAGCAAAGAAACAGACTCTAATATATATGTATAATATATATAATATACTCCTTTCGTCCCAAAATAGTTGTCCATCTTTCTATTTTGAGATGTCCCAAAAAACAATCCTATTCCAAAATTGAATGTACTATTGTTTATAACATTTCTAAACTATCATTTTAACTAAATAGGAACACTATTTTGTCTTTTAGTAAGGGCATATTTAAAACTTTACTCTTATCAATACAATAAAAAATTATTAAAACGTCATTACCATAAAAAGTTGAATTTCTCATACATGACATGTATTGTGGGATGGAGGAAGTAGTATATATAAATATATATATATATATATATATACATATTAAAAAAAAATAGAATATAATACATATATGCATATATATATATATATATAATATTTTAATAATAATTACCATTGGCATAACAATTCGAAAGGGTTCAAGACCGTACACTTCAATTAACGAATAAGGATGTGCATGTTAACAAATTTGGAGTTGTAAATTTGGAATTGGCTCAAAATATGTCATCGCTTACATCATCAGTTACAAAAGTTATCGCTTACATCACCAGTTGCATATGTCATCGCTTACATCAGGCTTTGCATATGTCATCGCTTACATCATGCTTTACTTACATCATCGCTTACATCTGCACGGGGAGTTTTGTTGGCTATAAATAGCCCTTGTATTCCATAATTTCAAATCATTCGAAAATCATACAAGAGCATTCGAGTGAGCAGAGAGAGTTTGGAGAAAATAATATTTATTTTCTCATTTGTGAGCCTTTTGTAACCCTTTGGGTTTTTGATATTAGTACATTGATCTTGAGCTCCCGTGAATGTAAGCACATTGCCGAACCACGTAAATCTTTGTCTTCCTTTTGTGTGTGTTTTCTCCTATTTACTTATTATTTTGTGAGTGCATTCTTCTTGTGTGTGTGATCACAACCACTATTATTTATTTGTTGGGCCCACGTTTCCGCACAACAATCTGTTTAAGGATGGTTTGCTGTGGAGAATTTAAACTCTGAACCTATCAAGTTAAACAACACAGTCCAGACTCTCCCAATACATGTAACGTCACGATTAGTAACAATATCTTCCACCTTAGGTAAGCCAAGGATGTAGTCCATTGAAACAGATTACCATCAATGGTCTGACACCAACAAAGGTTGCAACAGCCATGCCTCTTTCTTCCTTTCAAGTTTGTTCATTTAACAAACAAGGCATGTCTTGACATATGCCTCTATGTCCTCCATCTTGGGCCAATAGTAAGTTCCAAAGATCAATGCTAACATTCCCCGGATGCCCTGCCCATCGAGGATCAATCTCCCCCCCCAACTATGGTCGTAGAGCTTGCCTCTATTGGCATTGAGTGGATCATTTTCTAGCCAGTACCTCTGCACTTTCCCATGATTGACTTGTTGCCTGAGCATGCCTTTGCAAGGCTAAGGATGGGTACACTTAGCTTCAGTAGAATTTTCATAAATATATGCAAGCTCGGAAGAAGGTTGCTTTAATGCTCGAAAAATTATGGGAGCAAGAAGAAGTCATAAGTCCATTACATTTGACGGAATTGAATTTGGATGTCTCCAGCATTTTCTAGAGGCATTGTGACTCTCAGACATAGGTGATGTTTCTTTATGTTAGAGCTATAATTTTAAATTATGCATATATAAAAGGGGTGAAATCCCTTACATGGGCACAAACATCGCAGTTCACCTTCAGCTACATTATAAAACACCTCATAAGTTACCTCTTTCAAAGATACATGATCTTTTCCACCTTTATGATCTTTGACCTTAAAAGTAAAAGCTGAAAATTCTCTCTTAATAACAAAAGTATTACAGTACATCAATTCCCTCAACTAATCTTGAAAATGTTTGAATATATCTTTGTTGTAAACATCCTGGAATTATTTTTCAATGGGAAAAAAATATATATCATCGGAATGGTAGTATTGAAAGAAGAAAAATGTACTTTGTTTTCTTTTTCAATCTTATTTTTAAGACACTGTCGTATTCAACAAATTATTTCAAAGTGGTCTTGAAGCATACTCATCAAAGAACGTATTCATGCTTTAGCTCCGTTGGTTAGTTGACATTCCAACCAAAAAAGTACATTTCACAAATATGGGAATCTAACGATAGCGATTTTTATATATTAAATTGAACCATTCATTGTTCTCAAGATCACACTCTTTAATTAATTTCATCCAACTTCTTTCAAACTCATCATGAGTTAGAGATTCATATGCGATATTTTCTAAGCTCCTCTTAATTGCTTTATAATGGCAAAGTCTAACCAACTTCATAGGAATCTTCTGCATTATATGCCAAAGGCACAATCAATAACAAGATTTTTGAAACACCTTTCTAACTGCTGATGAATATGTGATAATAACTTTTGGAACACGCCCTAACATACACGTCAACCATAACTCAAACAACCTAATATAAGTATCAGTATCTTCATTAGATAGTGAACCACAGCCAAATAACATAGATTGCCCATGATAATTCACCCCAACAAACGGAGTAAAAGGCATATCATATTTATTTATCAAATAAGTAGTGTCAATTGTAATAACATCTTCAAAGAACTCATATGTGGCCCTACACCTAACATCAGCCCAAAAAAACATTCCTTAAGCGTTCTTTTCCAACCATATCTAGTATGTATAAAAAAATTTGGATTCCTATTTTGAATGTGACAAAAATAGTTAAGAAGGGCTTCAACATCTCCAATGCCAAGCCTCAGCTATCTTGTTTTTGCAATGTCGTTTTTGCATTCTCTCTCACTAAATGGTAAATTTTATACCCACCAGCTTAAACAACAAGTGAATGAAATTTTTGCTTGGTGTTATACCGGCTAAATTATTCAATTGCAATTTTTTTCTGACATAAGAATCCAATGTTTTGTTACATATGAAATGTCGAACCTTTCCCAAACTTAGTACACGGTTAGATCAAGAAAGACAAGAGTAATAATGAACCTTCCAGCCTTACTATTGGTGTTGGTTGAAGGCCTTGGATGAAAAGAGTTTTTTCCCTTTGATGTTGCCTTATCATGTTGACCAGAGGCAAGTGAAAAGTAACTTGACTTTCCATCATTTTTATTTTTTTGTACTTTATTTTTACTACATCAAAACCCAAATGCTTCACAAAATCTAAAGAGTATAAAGGACTCTCTCCTCCCATAAGAGTCTCTCTGTTTTCATCAGGGTTGTTTTGTTTCGTTTTCTCGTTGTTGGCTCTTTTCCTGCTTCAGTTTATTTGGGTTTATCTTACGTGGTGTTTCTATGGGATGGGCTCTTTCCTCCGGTGGTCAGCTTCGACTGTTTGTCATGTTCTCTGGGTTTCTCGTTTGTGTGTTTTGATCGCTACTTAGGGTTTTGGCCGTTCTTCCATAGCATTACCTTTTGATCCCGGTATTTGGTTATTTTTTCTGACTTCGATGTTGGGTATCTTTTTGCTTGTCTGTATTGGGTTTTTGTCTGTGGCCACGATTTCTAGGGTCGGTGGCTCTTAATGCTGCTTATCTGTTCGTAAGTTTTCTATTTGGGAAGCGTCTTTTTGGTTCTTATGGTACGTTCTTCTCTTGGTCCGGTGTGCCGGTGTATCTCTCATGTTTTTGGGTTTTGTGCATTGGCCATGCTTTTAAAACAGCTTGGCTGCTCCTTTTTGTTGTTTTGCTCCGTGCTGCCTTTCTTCCAGATGCCATTAACTCTGGGTCATGGATAATTGTTGCCGGAATATATTATGGTACTTTCCATTATTAGTGGTGCTTTCCATTGTCTGTTGGTGGGTCGTCGGTGAGGTGTTACAAGTTGCTCAAGATTTCCCCAGTTTGTGTCCCTGGATTTGTTCGTCTTGCTACAGTTTTGCTGACCCTTTGGCCGCACTGTGTGCTTCCGATTCCGGCGAGGTCAACGTCCGGTATTGGGTTTGCTAGTTGTGGCGCCGAAGTTATGCCACATCAATCCCAATCGCTTATGGCCTATGTTTGTGCTTTTGTGTGGCTGTTGATGCAGCTTGCTTTTTTGCTTCACACGGGCCACTTCTTGTGTCAGTTGGTGGGTCGGGTATGTGTCTCTTCTTAGTGTAATGCATGTTTTGTTTTGTGTGGTCACAAATGTGGTCTTTTGTTCGGTAGTTCTGCTTGGTCTATTTTGGGTTTCTTTGTAAGTGCCGTTGGTCTTGTGTTTACGAATGATAAAAAAAAAAAAAAAAAAAAAAAAAAAACCCAAAT
>JAOTQH010243268.1:0-12506 GCA_025631255.1 Cornus kousa
ATCCAACACACTATGAAAGGGTCCGGGTTGCAATCTACAGTTTGATCATCAGGCAAAAATCTGTGCTTCTGCAGCTCCTTCACTAAAAGAGAGACTGATTCATCGCTGAGGGAAATACGAATATCTTTGCCCACACAAACAGTCACCAAATCAGGCATAGGGCCCTTCAAACAAGTCACTAGGCCACCATTTAAAGATAGACACAGCCCTTCCGTTCCACCCAAAAGAGGCTTGGCCGGCCTACCCTTCTCTTCCCCTGAAGAATCATACCGAGAAGCTGAAGAAAACTCCGAACAAGTCTCAGCAATCTTGACGCAGAACCGATCGAAGTCCCTGTCACCAGCCAAACAAATCGTCCCGTCCCTTTCGATGGCCCAACAACCCCAAAATCATAGCCAACCGTAGAGCTCATCACATCCACCGAGTCAACCTCAAGTACAGGCGATAGCTTCTGCTTCCCCCCCTACTTCTTAACAACTCACAAGGAGTAGAAGTAGAGATAGAAGCTGACGGATAGTTCCGAGCATGAGGGGAAAAAGACATACCTGGGCACGAATGGGAATCCTTACTAGCGACCCACTTCTATTTGTCATTTTTGGTCCATTTCTTGCTGGGTTGTTTCGAGAAACTCTAAGAGGGACTATCCTTCATGGAATTACAGTCACCATTCTCATCATCACCCAAAAACCCAGACTGAAGAATATCAAACCTGTTACCCAAGAGCTGATTCTGACAACACGATATATGCCGGAAAGTCTTCGGACAAGCCCTAGCCCCTTTCGTCATGCTCAAGCTCACCTTCGCCAAATTCGCCTTCTCTTTCCTCGACCAAAAATGTGAGGTCGATCTTCTCTGTGACGTGTCCGGAGGAGGTTCTTGAATAACGAGGTTGTGAGTTGCTTCTGAAGTTGGGTTGGGCTGCCCACCTTGAAGTGAAATTGAAAGGTGATTGTTTGGGCCCCATTTAACCACCCTGTCCTTAGCCAATCTTGGCTTGACCTGAGCTGGCCCAGAAGAATCAAGAGGCCAGAGAACTTAATTCATCCATCCCGCTTAGCGGGCTTTGGGGGCCGCCCTGGCCCAAAAGATGGCCCAGGCCTACCCCACTTATGTGATTCCCTTCCAGTCACTTTCGAGCCCATTGTATGAGCCCCACGCTGAATAGGCCCAACTAAATCTGGCCCTACAGAAGCAGAATTCAAAAACCCCGAGGATCACGTGACTCAGCACGTGGAAGAACAGCTGTCTTCCACTCCCAGCGGGCGTCATTTCTCCTCCAACCACGTGTCACAGACGCCTCCTTCCCATAACCACTCGCCTTAGGCACGTGACGATTCACACGTCCCTGACCTTGAAACCGGCTGTTCTGCACCTCCACATTTTGGAACTCCGGCTTAGGTCCAACCCCACCACCAGACCTGCGTAACGGACTAGAGACACTAGCCGACGCCGCCGGTGGACCCAAATCACTTTTTTCGATACTTGTCCCAGTCAGTGGGACCATGATCTGAGCAATTTCTTCAAATAACGAGATTCTGAACGCCCACCGTCCATCCTCCACAACGATACTCGCTGGAATCACACCACCGTCAGCCACAGTGAGCACAATCCTTTCCGTGTTGCTCATCTCGAAGGCCTCCACATCTCAAAAACCTCTACACGCATCACCAATGGCGACGAAAAGCTTCTGACACCAAAGATGCAACGGCAGTCCATACAAAATGACTTGCCGGTAATTATTCCTCAACATCAACCCGGAGCACCCGACCCTGTAGTACCAGAGATCGATGAAGAGTTCAGCCTCACCCCAAGATGTCTTACCCCAGTCCAGAACCTTGTGAGCCTCCAACACCGACGGGAACTGGAACAACAAGAGCCCATCCGGCAGAGAGTTAACCCTAACCCTGCCCGAAATCAACCAAGTCTTCGTGGCCCAATCTTCAATATTCTCCAAAGACCCCACCTTTCTATCAAATCTCCCAACAAGGCAAGCCCTAAGAACACGTTCACGAGAGGAGGTGCTGAGATTGTCCACCCTAAACACATGATCCCCAGGAGAAGGAATCTGTTCCACCTCCCCTTTTAGATCCAGGCGAGGAAGACGAGCAACCTCCAAGAAAGACAACTTCTGACTATCAAGCGCTTTCATGAACTGATCCACAAACAACAAACCAAAAAACGAAGCCAATAGAGAAAGAGAACAAAAGAAAGAAAAGTAGCAGAGGATTTCACCGGAGTTAATGACTCCGGTGACTGGTCGGAGCAGTAGACTCCGGCCTCATCTCTACCATGGCAAGCTTCCTCCGGTGGCTACTCCTTATCTCTCGGTTAGTTTAAGGAAGAGCAGATCTCATGCATTATTTTGTTGGAGTCATCCTATCCCTTATTGTGATATTAAACCTAATTTCTTCCTAAACTTATTTAGAAAACTATTTAATAAGGTCTATGAATATGGTTACTTATAAAATAGAAACATATTAAATAGGCTTTTTTTTTCCCTAGCTGATCCAACATATGCAATGCAAAATTTTGTCAAGATACTTATCCCAAAATTTTGTTGCATTAGAAATTGTGATGCAACAATTTATAAATTCTGATTCATTTCTTCTCATCCTGAAAATCTTAAGAGAGTTCTCTTTGGTAGTTTAGATATGACAAGAAATAACATGTTATTTTGTTATTTCTTGGTACATTGTTTTATAAATATTTTATGGAAGTAACCTTATTGGAACAAGTTTGCCGTGTGAATTTAGGAACTATGTGTAAGTATCAAAATAGTTTTCTCTAGCTATGGACTTGGAATGTAGAAGGGTATCACTTATGTGTATTATGAATTCTTTTAAGGGCATCCTTGTAAGATAGTAACCTATACATACTTATCAAAAAAACAGATAGTAACCTATACATGAGACACCCCGAAATTTTGTATTGATACTTGGAGTACCCTCAAAGTTTTTAAGATGATTTAGAAACTCTTCTGATTTTGGATTAAATATGTGGAGTGCCTCATAATTTATTGTGGTATTTCTGCTTCGCTATAGTTTGCTAATTTACTGTGGGGTTTTCTTAGGCTGGAGGCATGTCTGGGTAATCCTGGTATTCATGTAAAACAATAAGGATAATTATGTCAGGAAGTTCAGGGAGTATTTAAAATATTTCCGTTGGATAGCCTTTTGGTGTTGCAATTTGGCCATTCTTTATGGTTTCTGTTTATAATGATATTTGATGGATCTTCTTCAACTATTAGATGTCTCAGGTTCTGGGACTCGTGTATTTTTTAAATGGTTAAAAGGTGCAAGGTGTACATGTGATGCATGAAAGTGAACCAATCAAAACTGCATCAAAGCTCAAGATCTGATGATGCAGGACTTCAAGAGGAGCCACAAATAGCTGAAAGTTGAAGAACCATGCATGAAAGTTAAGATATTAGAGGGCTGGAGGTTAGTGAGATTGTGGGAAGATTCTGGGCATAGAGCATATAGGGACTTTAAATTTAAATAAAAAGGATAAGGGGAACCTGCTGGAACCACGCCAATAGGACTAGGCATCACAATATATATGCATGTTGGGCGTTTCAGATATCCACGCACCAACTTGAGGGAGAGTGATAGCCGAGATATGTTAGCCTAGAATTCTGGGATTTGAGGGTGTAATTAGTGGGATTTGACCATGCAATTATTGTACATTATATTTCTGACTAATATAAATATTAAATACATGGGTGTAGAGATGTCAAATAATAACCCTTTCTTACAATATCTCATTCAAGCCTTTACACTTCTATTCCTTCTATCTTGCATTTCTTCTTTAACAATTGGTATCAAAGTGGATTACCCAATATAGAGAGTTGATCTATAGGGAAAATATGAATATTAAGAAGCTTTAATGGTTAAATTTGTGTATTCTGATGATTATGCCTTTGATCATTCTAGAACTGTGATTGTTAAAGCATGATTATTCTCCTTGTGATGCTTCTGATGATGAATTAATAAATACATCATCTCATATTGAACACAATTTTGAATATGATGATGATTTATTTAGGTTAACTTTTGTTGAGTTACATAATGATTTCTTAAGTAAATTAAAGGTAATAGAAGTTAAATCAGAAAACCATAAGTTATACATTGCTAGTTCAACAATTCTGATGACTATACTTAAGAAGGAAAAGACATATTATTCACCACAGTAAAAACTCTAGAATTAGAAGCTACACAGTCTAGGATGTTGAACAAAGAATTAAAAATTAAGAGATAAGCTAGAATTGAATTATAGAACAATAAATAATGCAGTTTGAAAACTAGGTTTTAAGACGAAATTTGAGAATTTTATTAATAGTTTGCATTAGAAAATCTAGTGAGCCTAATAGGTTAGATACCCCTAAAAATACTGTAACATGCCATTATTGATCAAAAAAAGGTCACGTGAAGTATAAATGCACCAAATGCATTAATTACCTTAAGAAAGAAATGATGAAAAATTCACCCTCAAAGAAAAAGGCTCTAGGAACTACAAAGTCAATTAAACCTTCCCCCTTGAAGAGTTTAGAGGCAGAGCAAAAGAAAAATGAAACTTCATACACCTTAAAGTTCATAGGACGACAAAAGAGATTTTTTTGAGGTCCTTATACTCGTTATGCCCACATTGAATAGACTGGGTATTCAGCAAATCACTTCTAATAAAAATGAGATAAGGGTGAAAAAGAAAGAGCTATACTGCTTGCACTCGGACGTATCAAAACCTTGGGTGACAGTCCTGCAATTCAACTCAGACAATTATGGATACGGTAGTAAAAGAGTTCAATAACAACTGCATTGATCATTTAGACCATGTTGATAAGGTAGACTATTTTTTTTGCTTAATGGATCCACTTTATTGTTCTATCTTTTTCTAAATTTTTAATTAAGCATATTTTGCATAACGCTGGTAGTGATCTACGATGCCATCAGCCTGTAACCTGAGTCATTTCTGAAGCTCCCAGTCAGTAACCAATACAGTGACTTTAGACCATGGGCAGACCAGCATAAAGGAAGCAAACTATAGTTGGGAAAAGTGCCAAAGACACTTTGATAATACCTCACATTCATATAGGGGTGAAATGAATCTGCCAGGCAGTCCTTGTATTTTTGCCGCTCAGACCCAAGCTATTTGGTATCTGAACCCACCTAACATAATTATGCTTATTTATCAGAGCACAGTTTTTTATTTTATTTTATTTTATTTATTTATTTATTTTTCAATGAGCTATATACATCTTGTGAAATTTGCGAGCTAATTACCAGAGCATATTTACATCTTCTCAGTGACATTTATGAGCATTCTTGATGTACTGAGCTAATTTTCTGATTTTCTCCTGATATGCATTGCAGAAGCAACACCAAAGACAATTATGAGAACAATGGGGGTAAAAGGCCTGACCCTTTATCATTTGAAGTCACATCTCCAGGTTTGTGTTTCCCTTTTTTTTTTTCATGATCTGGAATTTTTTTTCTTCTTTTCTAGTTAAGGGCATGATCTGGATGTTCCTTAGCTTTGATTGTCAAAGTGAACCCACCCAAATCTATCCCCTTCTCCACAAAAGGGAACTAAAGTACACACTACGAAGAAATAAAATGATTATCTTTAAGATTATTTTTATTTTTTTCACCTTATAAAAAAAAAAAAAAAAAAATCTGTAAGATTTTGTTCTAGACAATATTGAAAATTGTGAATACCAATCGATGCTGTCCATGTTCAAGAAAGAGCATATTTAAAGAAGAAACTTAAAATAAATATATAATATATATACATCTATATTTAAAGAAGAGAGTTTAATATTATGGTAATATGTTTATGGTCAATTCTTTATATATTTTCTTATATTTTAAGAGTGAAGGATATTTTGTAAATTAAGAAATACTAGACATGGATTGTAGTGGTGCTTCATGGGGCATGTTTTAGGGCAACATACGATATTACTTTTTTTTTAGTAGGTTTATACGAGTTCTACTAGTTAAAGTTTCTAAGTTTCTACACGTGGAGTCTTATTAGAGATACGATCAATTAGAATTCTATATATAGCCATATAATATATCCAGATATTTTAGCAACCTTTTTCCTGAGTTGCCAGCAGTTAAATAATTTTAAAACCTTGCCAACTTCCACCCTTCCCTTCCATAATACCTAAAACTTTCGTCCACATATTAGACCCTAAACCCCAAGTTTTTTTCTTAGCCAAGCTCACCCTAAACTATAAATTGCAAGAGTCTATTGTTACTTTTCCAATGCTGTACTACACCAATTTTGGCAACAGAGCTTGTCTGAATTGTCCTTCGTGCTAGGCTTACATCACCAATTTTCACCACATAACTATACTTCATCCCCCTCCATGTATTCTGCTTTGAAAAAATTATATTAGTGTAGTCACAAGCATAACTTTTCTGTAATTAATATCTCATCTTTGCAGAAATACCGGTTGGGGAAGCAATCTGGCAAGGAATTCCTGGACAACTCGAAAGATGGTATGAACCTTGAGTTCTCTATTATAATGGCTTTTTCACATTCAACCATAGATGCAGGGTACTTAGTTTTGTACCTTTGCTATATATATATATATATATATATATATTTATATATGTTGAATCCAATCATGATGAGAAAGATTAAATGAAAGGACACAACTGCAAAAGTACTTGATTATTTAAGGACACAACCATGAACAGAGCTTTTCCACCTAAAAGCGACAATAGCCAGTTCACAAAATTTTCAGCACGAGGAATTGATATTTTGGATGTAGGAATTTCATCAGGGTGGTTCAGGTTTTTGTAGTATTTTCACTCCTTTTTTGGCATACAGTCTTCTGATCCATCATCTCCCTCCAGTGCATTTTCTTAATTACAGTTTAACAAAAAATTGAGTCTCGATTCCTCTTTATCACCAAATTGATGCTTCAGGCACTGTTGGGATTGGTGGAAATAGCGGTAGGAGAAAAGGAGGGATACCTACTACACCCGGGAGTTAAAATGGCAGATGCAACACTCGGGGTTAAAATGTTAGATGTTCTTAGTGATGAGTAGTGGCAATTGAAAATTTCATCTAAGAGACTAAGAAGCACATATATGGATACGAGAGATGGATACAAAACAACACAAATATAGTGACATGGCAAATCTTAAGCAATTAAGAATTTAAGATAAGGCGAATAATAAAAATATGAATTTAAATGATCATATATTATAAGACTAATATTATTTTTCATTGTCCGAAGAATTAAAAATCCAGAAATCACAATCAATATTTGAGCTGTGATAATAATTTTATCTTCTTCTTTTCTTATTATTATTATTATTTTTTTGGGAAATGGAAGAGGTCAATATTTATTTGATTTATTTTTTATTTTTATAATCACAGTCAAAGAGAAAAAAGGATGAGAGAGAGAGAGAGAGAGAGAACCAAATAAAAGAAAGAGATAAATAGAGTAGAGAGATTAAAGTTTTGTTGAGATATAAAAGAAGAGAGAATCTGTTAGAGAGAAATGGTGTTTGTGATGGGAAGAAAAAGAAAACAGCAGAGAGAGAGAGAGAGAGAGAGACATAGAGTATAAGAAAGGAGAAAAAAGAAAGATGGAGAAGAAGATGAGGAAAAAGGAGGGCAAGGAAGACGAGAGAGTTGCAAAGCTGACCTGAGGAGAGATTAAGATTTTGCATAGGTTCTAGCAGGCAGCCAAGACAGTGGTTGACATGGTTGTCTTTATTCATGATAAGAGAGAGAGAGAGAGAGAGAGAGGGCTTGAGTTTTGCAAGAGAAAAATTAACTATATTGCAAATTGCAAGTTGGCATATTATAAGAATAGAGAGGATCTGATCATGTTTAGAGTATAGCAGCTATCTCCATATTGTATACTTTCAACAATCATTTTTCTAAATGACCTATTGTTGTCTGATTAGAGTGATACACATATGGGACACATGTCCTTGGCATGTCCAATTATTTTATTTTTAATTAAAAAAAATGTTTAGACACACTTTTGGGTGTCTGCAATTCCTAGATTTTCATCAATTCATTATTAATCTTTTGTTGGAACTGCAGTATCTTGCACTGCAGAGAGTCAGGACAGCGGTTCGTCTACATCATTGTCATCAAGAATGATACCACAAGATTTAAATGAGTATGTTGTATCTATTTTCATTTTGTTACCAAAGCTTGTCTAGTGATCTTGCTTGATTATTGGTTTCTTTTCTCTTTTAAACAGTGGCTACCAGGTTGCTGAAGCTATGCGAGTACAGATGGAAGTCCAGCGAAGACTGCATGAGCAGCTAGAGGTTGGTTTCATTGGTTATGTTGTGTCTAATAATAGAATTTTATTGACATTCTGCTTAAGCCACCATGATTGTTCTTGGTTTTCTTATGGTAATGGAGCATATGAATAAGACGGATACAAAAAGCTAAAAAGCCACATCCGGGGATATTCTACAGGGACTCTTTTGAATGTAGGAAGGATCTGAGTCAGTGACTAATATAATATTGTGTCGGTAGTATAGCCAACATGACCAGTTAAATACTAAAGTACGTCTGCTAATTTAAGTTTACTGTACAATTATAGTATTTTATTATGTAGTTGCTTCAAAATGAGTAAAGTTTTTATGTTGAACATTCTAAATTACATATAAATTTACCATTTTGCTTCAATTTAAATCTAGTAAGTTAGATTTATATTTTAATAGCATGTATAAATGGATTTGAGAGATTTATATGTATGAATTCCAAATAACAAGATTCAAAGAGTGTTTTTAATCTTGTTATTTGGGACCCATGACAACAAGGATTGCAGTTGCACAATGATTATAATAAGGATAAAATACCTGAACTCCCCTGAGGTTTGAGCTTATCAACATCAGATGAAACTTAGCAAAAAGTGGGTATTCAACCACCCTGAGATTTAGGGGAAAATACATATTCTCCCAACTGCTTCTCCAGAACGGCTTGTAATACCATGTAAGTGTAGATAGACCATCCACCCAGTGCTACCCACTTCTAACAACGCTGGGCTTATTAGGAGCAAGAGACTTGGTGGCAACAAGAGAATGAAATATTATTTAATCGGACCATTGAGTCTGTTAAATATTTTCGTACTGAATGCCCAACATACCCATATATGTAGCAAAATGATATGCTACCCAATAAATATTATAAGATGACAAAGATAACCCTGGGCAAAAATACCCTTAATGCGCATATATATATAGAGAGATTTCATTTGGACATTTACCCACTCATTGTATCATCCATCCCTCCACCGTCACCTATGAAATACACCATCTCCTCTTTCTCTCACCGGCACTGCCTCTCAGAAACCTTGAAATGGAATATGGTTTTCATGGGGTTTTAGTGATCTGTATCTGGCAAGCTCTCTTCATCTTTAGACTGCGACAAGTGATCCCCACATCGTAATTGAACAACCATGTGTGGTCGAAGTCAAACGCTTGTGGGCGTTCAATTGAGATAAACCCTAGAACTTTTGTATCAAAATCAACATAGCTTATGTTAGATTATTACTAATTAGTAATTGCAAAAGAACTAAAATAATCCCAGATGAGATTACTGAAGCTCTTTCAATCAGGCCACACACTTCCAATCTTGGGTGAATCAAACCCAAAAGTTCAAAACAAGAAAGCTACAATAGGCATATCATTTTATATTTTTTTGATAAGTAAGATAAAATAAAAAGGTGCACAAGCAGGGAGCGCATTCCATATACAAAAGCGTGGAGATAGAAACACTATAACCTCACTATACCCTCACAACAAAATCATTAATTCCCCTCTACATCTACTCCACAGATCTACACTGTCTACCCTGAACCCAAAAAAAAAAAAAAAAAAAAAAAAAAAAACGGAAGAAGAAGAAGAAGCAAGTATAAAGGATTTTAAAGCCGAAATAGGAGTCTCCTCTCCATCAAAAGATCTCATATTCCTCTCCCGCCAAAGACCTTGCCACAAACAAAGAGGGGCCACCCTTCAAGCATCTTGAACTTGCATTCCCACTATATAAGCCCTTCCAAGCTTTGAGCATGTTTCTTGTGGAAGACAGCATGACCTGACTGATGCCAAATACTGCAAAGAGCAACTCCGATCCCTCTCAAGCCACTGAACAATGTAAGAGAAGACGGTTCACAGTCTCCTCATCCCTCTTGCACATGTAACACCAGTTAATGATGATCCGTCTCCTTTTCCTCAAGTTGTCTATGGTCAAAATCCTCCCAAAACCCACCGTCCAGCCAAAAATTCCACCTTTAGTGGACCTTTTCTACGCCAGAGGGCCTTCCTAGGGAATGGAGGCCCCTGCTTACCTATCAATGTCCTCCTATAAAAAGAGCTGACCTTGAACCTCCCATGAGACGAAGCCACCCCAAGACCAATATGCATGTCATATGGGTGTGTTAGAGAGATGGTGGTGGTTGAACGATGTAAATTGGTGGTAATTTTGTCCTCGTAAACATTAATAGCTTTGTTATCTTTGGATATCCATTTGATATAATAAAATTTGTGGGTAGTATGGTAAAATGATATGTACAATTGGGGGTAATTTTATCCTCTTAAATGTTAATAGCTTTGTTATCTTTAGATATTCATTTAATAACTTTTTTGGTAATATGTTAAAACATTATATACCTTGTCAGAAACTTTTTGCTAAGTTTCATCCAATGGTATTAAATACAAACTTTAGGGGACGTCAGGGTAATATACCCTTATAATAAAACATGTCTCCTATACATCTACTCTCTAACATCTCTTGAATTTCTGAGTTCAATTTTAATATTCAATCTGTCAACGCAAATCCTTTGACCCAAATCCATTCATTTATCCAAAATCCAAATGGAACCTTGTAAAACTTTTATTATTTAGTCATGTAATTGCATCTAATAATTAGGTACCTGATGCATTGATACTTAAACCTCCCTATGGGGCTGAGTCCCATGTAAATAGTCCCACGGGAAAGTCACCTTAAACTTTTGTTCCCCCTTTGGAAATATAAAAAATCACATATGACGAGATATCTTTATTTCTACTTACAGCTAGCTATGGTTAGAGTACTTTTATCTTTCCTACGGTTACAACTATTATCATCTTCTATAGCTCCTTACACTGAACCCCCTCATTGTAGTTGGTCTAAAGCTTGAACTGACCTGTCCTCCCATCACTGACCTTCTGTTGATGGACAATACTGATGTTACTATGTTGTTGCTATCTTTTAGTTTGTAAAGATAGTATAGAAAGAAATGTCATTATGCCTTTATTTTGAAGCTATGTTAAAGGATCTGGTGTCATATTTCTCAAATCCAAAGATAAGGACATGGGGCATAGCAAATATTCATGTTTTTGATTTTTTTTTTTTGTTACTCAGTGTTAAATGCTACTTACATGTAACACAGTATTCAATGTGAGCACCCCACTCATTTTGAAGCAACTAAGGGAACAAAGGAGAGAGGTTTATGAATTATATAATAAAATTGAGTTTACTGGACCTATCAGTTGCATGCCCAATACGATACCCTTGTGACGTTTGTCTAGCATAGGCATAGACGGCCACTTCATGGGTCCATGTGGAGTACGGAGTAGTTTTGAACTAATATATAGACTAACAAGGCGTAGAAATTAGGGCAATGTAATCTTGTTCTCCTACTCAACGAGACTAATAACGGCGCAAAGATCCTTTAAATACAAAACCTATGAGATTTCATCATTTTCTGTAGGTACACTTCATGTTTGAGTTTGAGGAGAGGTCTGTGACTTCGTGAATGAACCGTAGAATAGGTCAATTGTAAATTCAAATACCCCAGGAAATTTGTATATAATTTTCGGAAAACTCAGGTGTGATATGTTTAATTTCCTGCTCTGGTTGTCACAGGCTAAACCACATGCAACCTTAACCTGAAAAACATGTTTTGACCATAGTATAATTAATTTTCCAATTTGATTCTTGTTTTGTGAAAAGAAGCTTTTTGTTATGGTTCTACTCGAATTAGGTTCAGCGTCATCTCCAGCTTCGGATTGAAGCGCAAGGCAAATACCTGCAGTCAATTATTGAAAAAGCATGTGTAGCTCTCGACAACCAGGCTGCAGCATCTGGGGTTGAAGCCGCTATGGAAGAGCTATCTGAAATGGCGATCAAGGTTTCAAATGACTCGAATGGGATGGTGGCGGTTGAGACCATAAGAATGCCTTCATTTCCTGTAGTCAATGCAGCTCCGGAAAACAGAAACGCTTCCTCCATTCCTGCACGAGTTGGCGACCGCTCCGTTGACAGCTGTTTGACCTCAAATGGAAGCTCAGTTCCTCCGGCGGGCGTGGTGGGTTCACAGGCTGCTGCTGTGAAAAAGAGACAAAGGCCTTTGTTTGGTAATGGAGACTTGCTGCCTCTGGAGAGCAACATGCGACAAGTCGAGTGGATGATGACAAGTATTGGGTGAGTACTTATCGTATCTTGTTAAACTAAATATGACCCGTCCACGTCGCTCACTTTAGTAT
>JAOTQH010243279.1:0-12506 GCA_025631255.1 Cornus kousa
CCTTAGGGATGATGTACATCTCTAGAGGTCACTTTTCACTTTTGTTTCCACATTTCGGATCAACTTGTCGGTTCATCAATGACGCACCGGGTTGAAAAACTTAGGCCGTCACAATTACACATGACTTAGGACTCATCTAAGCCTTAACTGAAGATTTAGCCCATGATGGTAGAGGTGGTCAAGGGGTCAACAAGGTTCTCTTCCAAGCACGGCATCATCATCATCATCTTCTTCTTTGAAGCTTTTTAGAGAGAGTGTGTGTAGATGTTCTTCAAAACCCTGTTCCTCCATTTCCCCTCTTCTTCTAACCCTAATCTCTAACTTTTCTTGAGAGAGAAAACTAATTATTACAATAAATTACAATGTAAAAATAAAAAACCCCTTTACAAATGGTTCAATTAGCCTTTTATATATAGCCCTTGGAGTCTTAAATAAGTTAGAAATATGCCCAAAAATGGTCCAAACCCGTAGTCCCCTTATCCATGAAGTTTAAGCCCAAACTGATATTAAAACTACTTTAAGCATGATCGTTCACAGGTATGATTCGATCTTTTAGAGCAGGCAGTTTTCAGAATTAGCCTCCTTTTGCTCTAGTTTCTCACCAAGACTCAGTTTGACTCCAAAAAGGCTTTAATGGTACAAAATTAGCCCGTTTGAACCTTATTGACCTGAAATTTATAAAAACACAAATTAGAACTAAAACGGGAAAATAAAGATAGATGAAATAACTAAAATACCCTACTTTAGGTGCTAAAATGTGCAATATTTGAGCACTTATCAGTTTTTTCCATAAATTTTCAAAAATTTAAAGTATAAATGCAAAAATAAATAAATAAATAAATAAAAATAAAAATTTGTGGGGACGAATTGTAATTTAATGGAGTTATCTTTATAAATTCTTAAACATTTGAAGTAGACAATGTATAAAAAAAAAAAAAAAAAAAAATCCAGTGGGGGCAAATTGTAATTTTAGTGGGGGCATCTTCATAAATTTTTTTATATTTGAGGTATAAAATAAAAAAATCCAATGGGGGCGTCCGCCCTTAATGGTCCTATGTTGGGTCTGTGCTTGCTTATGAGACCCCTAGCCATGTCCTTGACTTTCAATAGCCTACTGCAAAATCCAAAACTGAGAGAGGAAAGCTTAATAGTCCAAAAGCACTTTGTTTTGATGAAATACTTGTGAACCCATGAAGACCATAATCTGAAATACTTTGCTTTTTATCATTATATACCTATGAAATACTTATGTTTCCCCCTGAAACCCCCTCCCCCCCAAAACACAAAACTTCTTAGATTCGTCACTGACAACTCTATTAGCAAGGTCTGGAAGGCCCAACCCACCATATTCCTTGGGCCTGCAATCCCCTTGCCATGATACTTTTGCACTAGTTCTCATCGTAACACCACCAGTCCAAAGGAATGCCCTCATAACACCTCTAACTTGGTCTAATACCTTCTTGTGAAAAATGAAAAATAGAGACTGATAAGAGCAAGCACGGATGCCCTCACTGGATTTTTGATATTTTCATTTTATATCTTAATTTTTTAAAAATTTATGAAGATGTCCTCACTAAAATTACAATTTGCACCCATTGGATTTATTTTTTTTTTTTATTTTTTATTATTATTTTTTTTTTTTAAGAATTTATTAAAATGCCCCCACTAAAATTAAAAATCGCACCCACTTATTTATTTTTAATTTTATTTTTTTTGCATTTTATATTGTAAATTTTAAGCCCGTTCAAAATTATAAAAATAGACTCATAAGTTTGTCCTTACAAATTAAAAGGTGGCCCACTCATGAAATTTTCTAAATGCTGCTAAATGCTGCTCGGATAAGAGTAGCAGCAATAAGGATGGATTTAATCAACGTTACCACCCCCCCTACCTAGGATAGATGTCTAAGCTGTCCAGCTGCCAATCTATTTATTAATTTGTTTTATCTTCTAATTTTACAGTCTAAGAAGATGTGCTAATCTCTCATTGGAACACATCATTCATCAATAAAGACTATATACTTATTAATGAACAGGTAAATATTGTCACACAATTACCGATGTCCACACAAAACATAATTTGTTATTTATACTTCTATAAATATTTGTATACATTAATAATATGTATTTGTACGTAATAACAAAGCCATTAGAAGGGGTGGAGATTCCTGCTCAACCCGTTCACGTTAGCAAAGAACCCAACTAGATCTTCCCTGTAGGGAAGGAACGACCGCCGTCGATCTGCCTCCTTCACCGCTCCCTTCTTCGTGTAATGAGCTTCGTGTGCGGCCGCCACCAGTCCACCCTTTCCACCGGCGATTCTCTTCGCCGTCACTTTTCCAGCAAATTTTGAATACGCCTCCCTCGTGTCTTTCTCAACAATCTTCTCGTTCTCCTTCTTCTCATTCCCATTCACATTCACATTCGAAGTAGTCAAAAAGACGAAAGCGTTCTTGCCGTCGCTGTTGCTCCGGCGGAGAAGGTCTCGAAACTTCCACCGCTTCAACGTTCCCATCGAACTGCTCTTCTTCCACCTCTCCGGCGACCCCTCGGCCACAGCCGCCACTTTCGGGGTCCAGACACAGTACGTTCCCGGTTGAGCTCCGTCCAGCTCGTCGGCCTCCGACGACGAACACGATGAGGAATCGCGCTCGTCGGTCAAAAGTTTCCTCAGAGGAAGCCGAGTGGACCGAGTCGGAGGCTTAGAGTAACTGGAATTCCCATTGTCAACACCACCTAACAGTGGGTGGTACAGTGAGTGGTCTCTGTTGAAGATGGGAAAAATGGGCCGAATCTGGCCGTTGGAAAAGATCTCATCGGCCGGAGACGAATCGAATTTCCTGCAAACAAAAGCGAACTCAAAATCATCCTCTTCTTTTTTGTTTTCTAGACATTCATCAACTTCAGACTCTGATTTGGCTCTCAACTCTGCAAATTTGCTTGAAGAGTAAGTGTTCAAGCTCGGAGAGTGTGAGAGAACTGAACTACACTGCATTTTCAGGTCTTCTTCAATCTTCTCTGGCAACTTTGTTTCTCTTTCTTTCCGATTTTTCTTAGACACAGAAAGTAGAGAGATTGTTAGTGTGTGATCCTTAGAGAGAGAAAAATAGGAGAAATTTGGCTGAGGGAGAGTGTTTCAGCCACTCAGAATATAAATAGCTGTTAGTGATTGAGGAAAAGGCTCCAGGGCTATATATATAGAGAGAGAAAAATAGAGAGATATAGAGAGAGAGTGTTTGGTAATTGGCTAACGGTAACGGAGCGTGAGGAGTGGTTGACTTTTCCTTGGTTCACACGTAACTGGAGCTAGTTGACACGAGTGAGAAAGTATATAATACGAACAGACCAAATTTGCTTCTAATTAAATGTTACTTGGTTGTCACGGTTATGTATGATTGTGGTTGCTCTATGTTAATCTTTCTAAGTTTGTAATTATTTATATATAATAATCTAAAAATATAAGTTTATACTAAATTAGTATATTATTTATATGTACATGTTGGTAACAGACAAAGGAAAAATAAAATTTATTCCATGAACATGTTTGGTACAACCAAAAAAATAAAATAAAATAAATTACATATGTGCTTTCTTTTTCTTCTCAACTGACTCCTTTGTCCTTTTCTTACTAAAAATTTCATTAGTTTTGAAGGACCGTTAGATTTGCATTCAAAAAATGGTGTCATCTTTAAAAATGCTTAAGCATGATATTTTTATATAATTATTATATATCAAAAAAAATGGTTGTACGTTGAAATATTGAAATGATTTTAACAATCCAAGTTCACTGCTAAACATGAAAGGATTAATTCTCTTAGTCTTTTAAAAAATCTTCTAATTCCTTGTAAGATTTTTATAACTAATTTTTTCATTTACGAGAATCACATATAATATGTAGCATTTTGTTAATAGGTTAAAATATATAGGGGAAAAATAATGTTTTACCAAAAGTGAGGAAAGTATTTGTCAATCAAAATTCCTTACCCAAAGTTTATGATGAGATTAAAAATCTTACTCATAATTTATTTTTATTTAAATATTAAAATAAAAAAATAATTCAAAACTACAAGGTTATAGTTGTATTTTAATCTCTATGTGAATTGCTAAATGGAAAAATTATTGAGTATGGGCTTGCTAATAATGTAACATATCTATACGTGTACTTTGTATATCACAATCAGAGCAACTACTTGACACATGTGGTCTTATAGACCATACACGTGTCCCGAATTGCAGAATCTAATCCAATCTTGACGTAAATTTGGGCCACGAAAATTTGCGAAAAGATATTATTTGGACTATATAGGTAGAGGCATGTGTCCGTATGTCCACTCCTACCAACGGCCACAACCTGTCGGCCATCTTCTCTTCTCTTCTCTTATGTTAGGACACATGATACTACTACAAATGCTGGAGTAAGCTCTGGCAAAGTTCACAATTTTATTTATTTTATAAAAAAAGTAAATACCTAGGATAATATTTATGAAGATGCAAAAAAAGACCTTTGAATAAGTAACTCAACTTAATCGAATCGAACCGACTTTTACTGAATATTATTTTTGGACAAGTTTGAGCTATAACTTTTTACTCATGCTATAACGATCATCTCTTTTTGTTAGAGATCGTGTTACTCATGTTACTATTAATATTTTCATTATTTTTAGTGTAATCTAGTTTGAGCATCTGTTTTTCTTATTGGCTAGACATTAAAAAAAAAAAAAAAAACAGAAGGAAAAAAGTTCAATTTTCAATCATGCTTTAACTCGAGTTTAGCGAGGTTAGAGATTATCAGAAATCCAAATTCTATCTAAATTACTCCTAAAATAACGAAAATATTAATACTAACGCGAGTCCAACTTAAACTAACTCGATCCTTGTTCCTAATTATTTTAAGTTTAACTTCCAACCTAACTCAAAATCAAGATGATAAGATAAAGTGTGACTCATCAAATTGGAAATCTTATTTCACTTAAAATTTAATTGAAATTAATTTAACTCCCGTTTAACTTCAACACCACCTATTATTATATATAATTAAGTATTTATGGGATCGCAGGAGGCAATGTGGACATATTAGTGAACCACATAATGTGACCTTTCTCGAGCAACACCACCTATGATTATATATAATTAAGTATGTAAGCAAGATTACTGCAACCATGTAGTCAATTCTATAATGACCCAAAAAATGAAAATATGAACACCAAAATAACAAAAGTAGTAATTAAAGGGCACATGGCACATGGTATAACCTTTCATTCTTCAAATATAAGGGGAGAGATTTGAGCCCAAGTATGGAAAAAAAAAGGGTGTGCGCTTGTTTTACGAAAATTTTAAAAATTTGCAAAATGTCATTTTTCAAGTATTGACTATAGTTTGACGTATCAGCTAATTCATAATTCTTTTTTAAGAGTCCGATACTATTACACACCTCCACAAATCGACTGATTTAATTGATTTACACCGATATTCACTTGAGTCTATTACACTACGCGATCGCAATCGATACCACAACTACAAACCATATGATATTGACATAAAAAACATACATAATTATCTTCTCCACTATTGTGTTTTTTTAATGGTATCATCTCCACTATTGTTGCTATTACTTTGGGTATATGTAATGAGGATCTACCATGTTTGGTGGGTTAATGAGTAGTAGCTACTTTACTAAATTTATAAAATTACATCGAACGTTGTTAGCATAAACTTAGAGCCAAACATGTTTAGTGTACGTGACTATTTTTTGTATTCTATTGAGGAGCTAGCATGTTTGTTGAAAGAAACTTGTGTTCACGATCAATCATTCGTTTCCAAACAAAAGGATGAGTAGTTCATAATTGGTTTTCTGTTAGGCATGATGCTACAAACTTTGAGGGCAAGTCATCAAGGAGCGCATAAGTGAGTTTAAGTCATGCCTGTAGGTATTGCCCGCATGCTCCATAATTCAAGGCATGCATTAATTATGAATTATAATATTACACCACCTCTTAAATTTATTATTGGGATTGACATGTAGATTTCCTATTTTGTGCAGAAGCTATTTATAAAGCACATGCTGAAACTTGGTGACATCAAAGGGCATTATTTGAAAGCTACTGCAGGTACATACGAATAAATGATGAAAATGGCCGTATTTGCTAGAGAGTTGGGGTTTTTATAGTAATGCATGACTATTCACTACAAGGAAAGATGAGTCTAGTAGCAAAAAAAATTAGCATTAAATATTATAAAATGCAGTTAAAAAATTATTTTTAAAAGCATTTTATAAAAAATGCCGTGAGAAGTAAAAAGATGCCTCCGACATTTTTCATTTTTCTTTTTTCATTTTTCAAGTTCCAATTTTCAATTTTCAATCACTCCTCACTTTCTCTCTCTACCCCCAATCCTCTCTCTCTTTTTAGTTCGACTCAGACTCTCTCTCTACCCTCAATCCTCTCTCTTCGCTCCTCGCTTTCTCTCTCGTTGCTCCTTCCTTTCTCTCTCTACTCCATTCCTTTCTCTCTAGCTCGACCCAGACTGGTCTATCCTCGCTCCTCACTCTTCAATGGAGAGCTTGATCTACCAAAATTATACTGCGAACACAGTCCCGGTTGAAGTTTGATTTGGGAACCAAATCGATATCTGATTCGCCAACAATCATTGACGTTATCTCCATTTTTGTCCACTCGCAGGTAAATTTCATAGCTCCTTTTTTGTTTGAATTCATTATTTCATTATTAATTGGGGATTGATGTTATTTCTCACTTTTTCTATCGACTCCCTTTCCTCAATCTTCTCTCTCTACTCTCGCTCCTCACTATTTCTCCTAAATTAGACTGTGAACCCTAGGTTTTGCACTCTTCATCATAATTTGTTTTTATTGGATTTCATGCTCAATTAGGCATTAATGTTTGTATATACAGTAGTGCATTAGCACAATCTTCTAATTTTCAACAGTATTTAAATCATATGAATGAAAAACTCGTCAGGCATAACCACATACTAGATATGATTTTCAGCAATTGAAAAATGTTTCAAGGTTTCAATAAATATATATACTGCACAATACTTAATTCTATATAGAAAATCCAACCACCAAAATATCATAATTTTGGACACTTCCAACAGTATTAGGAAAATATATATACAGTGAAAACAATTCAGAGAACATTACTGCAAGCAAAAACTACAAATATCACTTTAAAATACAAGTCACAAAGCAGGAGTAGGAGTGAGTGCGAAAGAGAGAATGGGAGCAAAAGAGGAGAACTTTAAACTTCAGTAGCATCTTTAGAATGCATACTATAATGAGCTTATGTTTTTAATATATATAACATATGCACATACACGTTGATGTATATAAATGTACTGATAAGAAATTAATATAATCAAAAATTGATCAATAGTGGGGGGTTAAAGTGGAATTGTGAATAAATTTTGGTTACAGGAGCATGTTATATAATGAAAACTATGTAGATTAATTCAAAAAAACACTTTGTAAAATCTAAAATTGGGTTTTCTTCAAAGCCACCAGCATGCCTTGAAACTTATTGCACATGTTATCGTTATTGATTCACTATAATGAGGTCTATCACATATGACAAATTCCGTAGGTTGAATGAACTGGAGAGATCATAATTTCAGGGTTGTCTCTTTTCCTCTCTTTTGCGACAAGAGCGGCCATAGCCAGAGACCAACATAGAGAAAAAGAAATACTAATCCCAATTATCCAATCTGGAACTAATTTTCTTAAGAAAAAGGAAGATGCAATGAGAAATCATCAGTCCGCAGATCAGGAACCAGATCCGCATGGACTTCTGGTGCATTTTGCTGTTGGAAAGGCTAAACACACTTCTAATTTTGTGTCAAAACAAATTACTTTTCAGTGTTAAGACACTTTGACCTATTAGAGCTTTTAGTCAAAGGTCAAATTTGGACCTTTTTTAATTGTGTTTGCAAAGTACAGGGAGAAACTTATAAAATGAGTCTAATTGTGGAAAGAGAATATTTATAAAATTGTGTTTTTATATGCATCACTAAACACAGTTTGATCTTTCACAAGCAACATCCATTTTTTACAAATCCATATAAAAATAAAAATAAAATTAATAATAATAAAAAATAATTGCTTACTACAAGCTACTACAATGCCAAAAGCACTTAGTAGATGACAAATAAGCTCTATCAAAGCATCTATGATTTTGTTTGCTTTGACAAAGAAAAGCTACTGCAGATCCTATTTAAGGTAAGAATCCTACCAAAGATAAATTTGTACAACTAAACTCGTCCAACTTCAGTTCCAAGACAAATCATATGGACCAACAAATTGAACTTGAGAAATAAATGTTGAGGCAGTTGTTGGATTTGAATAAAAAACAAAGGAATAAAAAGCTCATAATACAAAATTAGAGAATGCCAAGAAAATTGGTAGTGCAACATCCAACAAATATCTGCGCAATTTCTTTATCTCAACGGAGTTGAGTTTTGAGAATTTTAGATTCTATTTGTGTGATGGAACGTAACCATTGTCGGGGAAAACCATAAAATACACAAGAATCCAGGTAAAACTACGAAATTCTGTCTCTCAAATCATATACTTCTTTCTTTAGTTACTATTCTTTATTATAATCAAATTCCATCACCAAAACTGGTAAGTAACCGAGCTCAAACCGACCCCTTGTATCTTTAAAAATCTCAGTTCCATATTTTAACCAAAACCCACTCTTTACTGCTGCCCCCTACATAGATTTTGGTAGGGAAAGCTTGTAAGACTGTTCCTACATCATTAAACCATTCATTTAAATATACACGTTCACAAAGAAGAGAATGGTATACATCATTAGACTGCCCTATATATATATATATATATATATATGTGTGTACAGTAATTGATGCCAGTCAGAGATTCCAAACCTGGAAATCTTGAAGCAGCTTTGCACATATTTTGCAAGTTAAAACAATTGTACCCAAAAAAATTATTGACAAGAAGACAATGGTATTCATATCTTATCCACTTGGTGACAGATATCAAATAACAAGTAGAGACAGGATGTTCTCTGAAATCCTGGCAGCTCAAAACACCCTCGTTAAACCAAATAAAATCCCCAATACTTTCTATACTATATAAAAATAAAAAAAAATGGAAATAACCTTTTAATAATATAGATGAGAAAATAACCAACATTGAAACACACACAAAAATATATAATAAAAAAATACCTTGATGTCCCCATTTGAGACACCATAATCCAAATTTGAGATGTAGAGCTTGGTTCCCGTTTCAATAGAAGAGGGTCGAACGCCAATTTGTGCAGGGTAGGCCATATATCCGCAGCCGCCACCACCGTCATCACTAACCACCACATCTCTCTCCAAACGCCATCTCTCTCTCACACACACACGCACACAATTAAACACAGATAGAGGGAGCAAAGTCAGCTAACAGCATGCTGCGGAAAAGAGAACAAGAGCGGCACGAACCTTTTACTGTACATAAGGGGAGGGCCATCTTAGAACTATTCAACCACTCCTTCCCCGGAGAGATGCTTAACCGACCGACCTAGATGTCCTGTATTGGATTTTCAAACTCCATCTCCAATTTTAACGACATCTGATGTACCATTTTTTCTCCGATTACTTGCATCCTTTCACCAAATTGTCACCCAAACACAAGAAACCTTCCAATCCCATCAACCAAGACCATCGATCCACCCTCCAATTTCTCCCCTTCCCCAACCACACCATACTACTCGCCAAACGCTGCAACTCCCAAACTCAACCAAATAGGTTGACAATTTTTGGTGTTACGGAGACACAAAGTGGTGGAATGGGACCCCTCCAAGGCCATCAAGGTCCCTCTTGGCTTCGACTATGAGCTCTGAGGACTTCTTGATGCTTCGTTAACACGGTCTCCAAGAAGCAGCATATCTTCACAATCAAGAGAGAAAAGTGGAGCTGGTGGTGGAGTGGGCTGTGGGGATGAATTGTTTTATATATATATATATATTTCGTATGGTCTTTATTACTACTATAATGTATCTATTCCTATGAAAATATTTTTTAAAAAAAAAACTCTTCACTCATCTTTCTTGTATTAGGAATTCATGAAACTTTTCCTTTATTCCGTTCCTGATTCAGGAAGGAATTGTAAGCAAATATATATGTGTGTGTGTGTGTATATATATATAGGTCAGCACAACCTCATAAATCTCATTTACTCATAGTTAATGGTGAATTTTAAGATTGGATAATTTCTTTTAATTATTCATATTCCTTCATTCTTTCTTTATGTTTTTATTTACAATTATATAACTATTGAAAAAAAATCATAAAAAACGGGCAATCAATAATTAAACATAAAATTAAAGGGTATGAGCGTTCTTAGTTTCGTTAGGTATATATCTGTTTTAGGGTTTTGTAAAGTGGAATGGCATTTGGATGCAAATGTGCTCAATGTCTACATTAACTTGCTTCTTCAATGGGCGCAACATGAGCTCATAGAGCTTCGGCCATAGTTTTCCGGTCATTGCACACAAAATGTAACACCAAACGTTTTTTAGATGGTGAAAACTCTCTAGGTACTAGAGAAAAAGGCCAGAAATCAATTTCATCAATTTTCTAATGTAGCTATAACATAATAAATAAAATAAATTAAGCTAAGAAAGATCCTTGGCCCGTGCACCGGACTTTTTTGTTTTTCCATGAAGAGCAACTGAGGATGTGGATATACTTCTACAAGTTACCAAGAGGAGGTCAATGAAACATAAAGGAGCAATCCCAGTGCAAGAGGCTTCCGCCATTGTAGATGTATGCAAACTTACCTTAAAGGCTGAGGTCGATAAAACATAATTTTACCAAATAATATTCTATACTATTGTGTGATTTTTTGCCGGAGGAGTTGGTCACTAGACATTGATGCTATTGTACTTGAACAATCCAATTTTTAACAAAGAATCTTCTTTCCTTAAAAATAAAAAATAAATTAAATAAATAAATATTGGGTAGGTATCTCACTAAGACACCCGTATAACCCCAATGGGGTATCAAACCCTCAACCAGGAAGAGATGCCACTTGGGAAAGCCCCAGATGAATATTACTTATTGCCTTTACTTATCAAATATGTACATGTATATATACATACATATATACATACATATATTACATTGGCATTCTAGCATAATCTTGTCAAGTATATGCTATCTGCATATTCAGGTCTCATGCAAAATAATAAAATGGCGAAAATTATGGAAAAGACAAAAAATCTGAGCTTACCAAATAGGCGGTTTTTGTCTTCATCCCATGCTATGCCATTCAAAACATCAATATCCTGGGAGATGGTATAATTCCCGTATTAGCGAATTAAAAAATTAGATCAAATTATTTAATCAATCGCATTTTGTTCCTTACATTTTTCCCAGACATTAGCAATCCTTCCCTATTAAACCATGGAAAAGTTATCAGTTAATTCAACTTTCTAGCAACCTCTCTGAAAAAGATATAAATTTGATCGTTCAATGTAAGTTTAAGCTCATGGCCAGTTGATGCATCATAAAGAGAATAATAGAACCTTGAATTTTGCAGGAGAATCCATCCCAGGACAACACCATCTTTATATGAGATTCTAGCAATGCAGTCGGTCTGCACAGTGAGAACACGTACTTTAGAAACTAAGAAAGCAGGAAAAATCATTGTCAGCCATAAATCGATTGTACAACTTGCCTTCAAATGTCACCAAAAAAAAAATATATAAGAAAAAGAAGTGACCCGGCACATCCAGATTCTGCTGAACCAGTGGGAGAATATTTTTGCAGGAGTACCTTCATTATCCAATTCATACACTTAAATTCACCCACCCCTTGCTGAACCAGTGGCATCTGGTTTTCCAGAATAAGGGGTTATCCAAATAAGGGCCGTCACGTGGTACAATTGGACCAGTAGCACATAAAGAGAAACATAAATCAGAATTTATAAAAGAAAAACAGCTTTTGGGTACTTTTATCTAGTCAGGTCCTCACTCCTATTAAAGCTCTTTATGCAAATTTCTATTTCCAAAATTGTGATTTTTTTTTATTATGATGCTCTATCATAATTTTCCCAAGGCAAAGGAATGAAACCTCACTGACCAAATATTATGCTAATCAGCTAATGTCTTCACCAAGATGTTATACACAGGCTACCCAAAGTAACAAAACATTAAACAACTAAAATAGATGAGCAAAACTAGCATTCATTCTTATACCTGCCATACATTTGCCCAAACTTCACCATTTACATATTCTAGTTCATTGAGGTTATGCACTTCATGACCTTTGTACCGGATAGTTCTTTTTCCAATGACTGCATAATGATAAAAGATTTAGATTCGACAATATGCACATAGAATAGCTATAACACACCAAAAGAAGAAGAAGAAGAAGAAGAAGAAGAAGAAGAAGAACGGACAATAAATTGGGCATGATTATTAACTTTGTTCGATAGAAACCTTTAAATGTCTGAGGGTCAATCTGATACAACATTGAAGT
>JAOTQH010243297.1:0-12502 GCA_025631255.1 Cornus kousa
TTGTGGTAATGTTGACCCTAAAATCGGCTGGCTGGAGCTGATCTTAAATTGGTGTAAAACGGGCATGTCAGAATCACTTATGTGGTTCGGTTGTAAATAGTCAACGTTAGTACCTTGGAGAAGGTTGACTTTCAGACGATGCAAGGAAAAAGGGAATAATAAATTTCCTCTTTTGGGTTCAAAATTGCCTTAGTTAAAAGGACTTTCCAGTGAATAATTTATCGTAACAGTTGAGAGAATAGAAAGAGGAAGAAATAGATATAGAAAGTGATAGGTGGAAGAGATAGAGACAAAGATATAGGGAGAGAAATAGAACGAGACTGAAACAGAGACGGAGAGAGATAGAGATAACAAGGATGCTATTTGGAGAAAGTGCTTGAGAAAACAATAACAATATTAAAATGATTCTGAGGATGCTGAACCTCTTGTACATCATGCCTCTCTAATTATTTATAGAATAAATCCTAACAACTAAACCCTTCATACAAGCATCCTACTTGGAGTAAAATTCTAATTACAACCATGCAATACTTCAAGTTAAATTAAATTACAGATAACCTTAATACCTATCTGCACCTAACTACAAGATAAGACAATAATTACAAACTCTATCTATCACCTAATTCAAAAATAAACTTTTGCATCCAATTCAGATTCCATGTGAAGTTATCAACACTTCCCTCATCCAAAAGCTCAACCATACAATCAACCCATTTGCTCCCAACTTCAGCCCAACTTCAGCCCATGTCGTGACCCATATTTTATGGCTTAGTCCAAATTCGATATTGCATAAACTCAGCCCAACCGCTCCACGGCCCAAACCTTTGCCTCATCTTGGTGAGTCCAATTGCAACTCAAACCCAAATACCAAAATGGGTGCCAACAATGCCCCCCAATTTTGGTAGTCATTCTAACCCTTCGGCTTCCAAAATTCAAACACCCATTTTACTAAATTTTCACATATACCATATAATTTCCAATTCTTGTCATGATAGTTTCAATTTCCAAGACTTACCGATTCGCCTTACCCATCTAATCCATCATTAATGCTGCCGTAATCGTTCCTTCTTCTAACCACGCACGCCTCATATTTCTCTAATTCATTTATCTATGCATCAGACTCCTTTCACAACAATCCTTCTCTCCGTCTTCAACCAAAATTCATTTCTCTTTCAGTATATCATCCAAAACCATGTCTTCGAAAAAACAAATCCTTGATCTAAACTTGGAAAACCCCTTTCCTGAACCTTCATCACATACCCAAATGGCCAAATCAGCAATAAAAACCTTAACTGCTCCTGAAATAGAAAACTCGATCTTAATCGACATCACAGATAACGCTAAGGGGCTTGGCCCAGCGTTTAGCCATCTGTTGCCTTCGTCGTTGTCCTCTTTTTATCCACAAGCGGAAAAACATCCCCTCTTTACAAAACCCATATATCTTACTGCTGAAGGAGAAAGACCGACTCTTTCCATCAGGAATTGACATCCTTCAATGCTTCAATGGAGTGAATGGGTCGATCATGTCTCTGTAGCCAAAGGCGACTTATGGAAACGGATGGGCATTTTTGACATCATCTAACTCAGTAAGATTCCCTTTTCTTTAGATAGACCTTTGTTCTTTACTTCTTCACACTTTTGGTCTCCAACCACAAATTCTTTGCATTTACACTATGGTATGATGGCTCCTACCCTCTGGGATATCTGTTTCTTAATTGGTTTAAAGCCGGGAGGAGATGACATTAATTACCTCCTCCAAGATACTGAAACGGCTTTTTCTTATCCAGAGCAAGAAGGCTCAAAACCCATATTCAATTTCATGGCCCGTTCTTGAAAGAAATGATAGGAAAACCTGATACTGAAGTAAGTGATCAAGAGCATATAGGATTTCTATTGCTCTGGTTATGTAGGTATTTACTTTGTTCCCCTGCCATTCAAATAACCAAAGACCTTACCCAGCTAGCCATTGCCTTATCAAAAGGAAAAATCTATGGCCTTAGCTCCATTCCTCCTAGCATCTTTATATAGGGGTTTGTCAGACCTTACTATGTCAAACTTTTCAAGGTCAAGAGGTCCATTCTGGTTATTTCAATTTTGGCTATATGCATATTTTCCTGAGGTGGCACCTGAGATACAGCTTATTACAAATGATCCCTTCATATCATTTGGTTTTGCAAGAGCCAAACCCAAGGATCATTCATTCCTGGATTGTTTTCATTTCTTCTATCATCAATGTAAAGTCAGATCTCAGTCCCAATTCTTACCTTTTTTAAAGTGCAAACTTGCCCCATCATGGTTATTTCCCTCCGCTGCCGATGCCTCGGCAGAGCAAGTAGACTCCTATAACTTAACATGGGGTGACTTTCTAATTGCAAGAGATATTCCCTGTAACACTGTGGCTCCTTATCTAGCAAAAAGTCGAACTGGAATGGAGTTCTATAACCCAGCCCAGTTAGCCCGGCAATTTGGGTTAACTCAAATGATTCCATTGCCTCCTCATTTTCCTTACAATAAGAACTTCAATCGAAGAGTAAAATTATCAAATAGTGAACAAGTTAAAATTGTAGCTAACCGGTTTCAGCAACTCCTGCAAGTTTTTCAGTTCAAGCCTTTTCATGAAGAACCTCGTGCCGATCCCAGTTTTGAAACTTGGTGGTCAGCATACATCATTTCCACCAAGACACAAGAATCTACCCAAATTGTGTGCACCCTCCTTGGGTCATACAGGTTTATTTCTCTTGATTTTCAATGAGGAGATCCAATTCCACCTGTTCCTCTCTCAGCTGCTCCCATTCTTGATACGGAACCCATCAAGCCAGCAAATCAACCTCCTCCTACAGCCCCAACAGCTAGGACCAAATCACGCTCTCAGCAAAGTAAGTTGTGATCCTATTCATTCCCCATCATTAATCATATCTATTTCTGGCACAGATTTTTTATTATTTAAAATGCAGGCATTCCATCCTCTACACCAAAAGGAGCAAACCCAACCCTGTCAGAATCTGTCCCAATTGATTTCTACGTTCCTCTTAAGAGTATTCCCCCTATAGCTGTTACTCAGGTAACAATCATAATTAAACCATCTCCAGTCTATTGATGTAGATCATTTTACTTGCTAACCTTTCTTTCCAGGGAAAAACAGGGAGGAAAACTGTTGGAAAGAAACCTATCAAAAAATCAAAGGCCAAGGGACACTTTGTCTTGATTAATGATGATGAAGCTGATGATGACGAGGTTATTTCCAAGAAAAGGAAATCCGCCACTGAAACTCCCCAGGTAATATTTCTTGATGCCTGATTTTTATATTGTATCTTTATTTAAATAATAATACAACCAAATCGGCATCGATTTCAGAAAACTCCTCTACCTTCATAACAACAAACAAGTCAAGACACCTCTTTGAACAGCATTGGAGAAGAAAATATTGAAGTTTTAGTAGGAAGAAAACAAAGGTCCCCCGAAAAGATAATTTCTTCAGTTTCTGCTGAGCACGAAGCTGCAGCTTCAGTGGAAGAACAAGTTGGAGATTCTGAGGAAGTAAGTTGTGATCTACATAACCTATTTTTCTTGTAGATTTGCAATGATCAAGACTAACCCAACATATTTCAAGTACAAAGAGATTCAGCCATGCCTACCAAAACCAACCCAAGTTCTCCTCTTGCAACCCTGGATTCATTATTCAACTCTGTGTTCGACTCTCTAAATCCCAAGCCCCATGTAATCCCAACTGACCTAGCTCCTGAAACTCCCCTAGAGGTAACGAAAGCAGTTCAAATATTAGCCCAAATGGTGCAACAAGATTTGTCTTCAATCCCTACCTTCAAGGAAGAACTAACCGAGACACTCTCCTTCCTTAGTAGTTATCCAGGATTTTTCTTAAGTGACTTGGCCTTCTTTAAGAATTTTCAGCTTCAGATCCCTCCCATAATTTCTGCATACACCGAGTCAAACCAAACCCTCCAACACTTTTCTCTCCAGTACCATGAAAAAGAAAAACTTGCCATGACATTGAAAATAGGGAAAGAACTTCATTTTGCCCTAAAAAAGGAAGCTGCCGAGCTAAACACCCAAGAAAAAAAACTTCAAGCCGAGCTTAATCAGCTGTAGCTAGACAAGACTCAACTCAATGGCAAAGTGTTGGAACTGAAAGCTCAAGCCGAAACTGCTGCTCCCAAATTCAGATTGTTGTAGGCTCAGCTACCCAAGTTGGAGCAATTCAAAAAGCAAGCAGAGACTAAACTCCAACAAACCCAAACCTTTTGGGCCGATTTCAAGGCCAAGTTTGAAGATTTTCACCGAAGTTTTAAGCAACCTTGAATATTCAAAGTTTTATGAGCAATGTGGTATCTCAGTGATGTAATATGGTTTTGAAACAATTTGGTATGGCTATTTTTGGAACTTTATTTTAATGACATCTTTATTTGACTGCACACTTATGGTTTTAAACAACCTACATAAAATCAAATGAATGCAATCTAAACTATTTTACTTAATAGAGGTTTTCTTCTCCTCCATAAGTTAAAAAATAGTTGGTTTATATTTCTTGAGGTACCTTCCATCTATTGGTCTCTCATTGATTTCACCATCTACATCTTTTAACCGATAAGCTCCTCCATGTAAAACTCGGTGAACCACAAATGGTCCCTTCCATGTAGGTGACCACTTGCTATAAGTTCTATGTACTTTTTCAGGTGGAAGAATTGTTTACCAAACCATCTCACCCTCTGCAAATGACTTGAACTTCACCCTTTTGTTGCAAGCCTTTATTACCTTTGCTTAATGAACCATAAGATGGTCTAAAGCAAGCTTCTGAACCTCATCCAAATCTTCCAACTCGGCAAGCATAGCTTCATTATAATCGGCAGGTATTAGATTGTGTTGCAAAGCTACCCTTGCCCATTTTAAATTTAACAACATCATGACCAAATGTCAGCCGATAAGGAGTTGTTCTTGTACTTGTCCTTTTTGAGTTTCTATAAGCCCACAAGGCTTCAGAAAGGGTTTCATGCCAACGTCTTGGTTTATCCATTATCATTTTTTCAATTATTTCAATCACAACTTTGTTTGAAGCTTCTGCTTGGCCATTGCCTTGAGCATAATAGGGTGTTGAAGTCACCATTTTCACCTGCATATCTCTGCCGAGTTGCAATACTTCATTTGCTCGAAACACAGATCCATTGTCTGCAACAATTGTTTCTGGTAATCCAAATTGGTGAAAGATGTGTTGCTCTAAAAACTGTATAACAGTATTTTGAGTTACCAAGACGTATTCCTCGGCTTCTACCCATTTGGTGAAGTAATCGATAGCCAAAATAATCCAATGATGACCCTTTGATGAAGGAGGATTAATCTTGCCGATTAAATCCATGGCCCAACCTCTGAAAGGCCATGATTTGACTAATAACTGCATCTCTATTGCTAGAACCAGTGCATTGGACCATGCTTTTGACAATCTGTACACCCTTTTGCATAAGTAATACAATCTTTCCTCATTCCAGGACAATAATATCCATATCAGCGTATCAACCATCTCATTTTGATGCTTGCTTGGTGAGCTCCACATATTCGTTCATGTACCTCTGCCATAATTTTCAACCTTCAAATTTGCTGATGCATTGAAATAGCAAACCGTCATCAGCCGATCTTCTATAAAGATCTCCATCCATGAGAACATAATCGATCGCATTCCTTTTTATTCTCCGATCGGCTTTTGTAGTTGGATATTGGAGGAACAATATATAAGGGATTCGCCAATCATCATCATCTAACTCGGCAACATCAGTGGCAAATACTTCCTCCATAACTTGATTCCTAATTTCAGTCGATGGAAGAGATCGGCGAGTGATCTTCATTATCTTTTCTTTCCTACCACTCGACACTATGATTCCTGAAGCAGTCTGTGCTAAATCATTAGCCATTTTATTCATAGCCCTTGGTCTGTATTCCAAAGTCACATTATGAAATTGGTTAACCAACTGGGTAGCCAATGAATAAAATGGCCTTAATTGCCAATTCAAGCATCTAAAGTCTTCTGAAATTTGATTAATCACCAAACTTGAATCTCCCACAAAGTGGACACCTTTGACACTCATCTCTAGTAGAATGTCCAAGCCGATAATCAATGATTCATACTCGGTTTGATTATTTGAGCACCTGAAATCAAAAAAGAAAGAAAACAAAATTTGGTTCCCTGATAGGAAAATCATTGCTATACCAGCTCCTGAGCCTTCGCTGGTACTTAATCCATAGAACATTAAAGTTCAAGGAGCCATGATTCAGGTGAAGGATGATTGGTAAGAAAATTTGCCAACACTCTCCCCTAATTTCCTTTTATGGAACATATGCAAAGTTGAACTTCATAAGTGCTAGAGCCCATTTGCTGATCCGACCTGTGATTAATGGCCTTGATAGCATATACTTTATAAGATCTGTTTGACAAATTATGTAGACCAAAATAGGCAATATATATACTCTTAATTTCATCACTGCAAAATACAAAGCTAGACATAACTTCTCAATCGGTGTATATCTAACCTCGACTGGAGTTAAAACTCGGCTAAGATAATATATTGCTTGTTCACTTCCTGCTTCATTTTCTTGTGCTAGCATTGCTCCAATAGATTCTTCAGCAACCGATAGATATAATTTCATTGGCAGCTTCTTCCTCGGCGGTATCATGACAGGAGGACTCGATAAGTACTTCTTAATCTAATCAAATGCCCCCTGATGTATATTATCCCATTTAAATTCTTCCATCGGCTTCAACTTGAGTAAAGGGGAAAACACATGTAACTTTCCAGCCGTATTTGCAATAAATTTTCGAAGATAATTCACCTGCCCAAGTAACCTTTGCAATTCCTTTTTGCTTTTTGGCGCATTGGCATCAATAATTGCTTTAGCTTTATTTTTGTCGATCTCTATGCCCCTTTGGTGCACCAAGAACCCCAATAAGTTTCCTGTCGATACTCTAAAAACACACTTTATTGGATTCATCCTTAACTTATAAGCCCTCATTCTCTCAAAGGATTCCTTGAGATGAACTAAGTGCTCATTTTTTGTTGCCGATTTCACCACTACATCATCAATATATACCTTCATAAACTTGCTGAGCATATAATGAAAAATAGAATTCATAGCTCGCTGATATGTTGCAACAGCATTCTTCAAGCCAAAAGGCATTACCACCCACTCAAAGGTTCCAATCGATCCTGGACATCTAAAAGCTATCTTTGGGATATCTTCCTCGGCATAAATGACATGATTTCATGATTTGCAGCCGCATCAATCAATTGATCGGTTATTGGCATTGGATATTTATCTTTTGGGGTTAACAAGTTTATGTTTCAGAAATCAACACATATACGTAATTTTCCATTCTTCCTAATAACAGGAACTATATTTGATAGCCACTCGACATACCTTGTAGTTCGAATGAAACCAACATCTAGTAAACATTCAATTTCCACCTTGATCTTATCTACCATCTCTTGAGACATTCGACGAGGCGGTTGTTTATATGGTTTATAACCATCTTTAATGGGTGGCCAATGTTCTACCAGATTCCTAGATAAACCTAGCATCTCTTCATAATTCCAAGCGAAACAGTCACTGTATTCTTTTAACGTGCCGATCACCTCGGCTTGTAATTCTAGCTCTAACAATGTACTGATGTAGGTTGGTCTAGGCTCTGCATCAGTGCCTAAATTCACCTCCTTCAATGGATCTTGAGTTTTGCTTTGAGATCATCTAGTTTAGCTAGTGCCAATTCTAAATCTTCTAATTGAATGGCATCCAACTTTTCATTATCAACTTAATCAACTTCGGCAATATTAGCCGAAAGTCCTGGCTCTATTTTTGCTTCCTTTTCTAGCCATTTTTTAGCTATGTAAGCTTGTAACCTAATGCAAGCGGCCCTGTAGGCCTGCTGCCGAGTTGCTTCTCTTTCAAGTTTCACTTCCATTGACAACCTCTTCTTCGACTATAGTAAGCCGAGGGAGCTCTACCTTCGGCCTGGAATTTTCCTGTTGTAACTCGCCGATTTCTCGATCGGCAAGACTTCTTCTCATGGTTGCCTTTATTGGTTTTTCATCAGTTCCTATTTCCACAAACCGAATAGGAACACACTCCTCGTCATATAAAATAACAATTACTGAGTACACTTTTGTGATACCCCTCAATTCCGAGACATGGGTTGATCAGGCTCAAGCCCAAACCCGAGGGAATATCAAATAATTAATATTTAAAATGAACACGGATTACAAAATGAATTAAGAAATAAATAATTAAAGCTGGAGAAAATCTAATATAAAAATCCAAAAAAATATATAATTAATAAAATCCAATAATCCAAAATCTCCAATAACTTAACAACTCGGGAATCCATCCTAGTGAACCCTTAAAAATATCCCAAACTGAAACGGAAAAACTAAAACAGAAAGATAAAGCTAAACATAGACAGTAGTCCTATGTAGTCGAAGGAATGAGTGTCTGTATCTGCTCTGCACATTCAAGCTCTAACCTTGGGACTGACAAACACCTGAAAAATAAGAGAGTGGGTCAGTACCACATGCAAGTCCTATCTTACTACAATCCATATAGAAACCCGATATATAGATACATCCTAGATAGCTCAACAAAAACTAGAATAGTCCATATATGTTTATATACACACACTATAGGACGCTCACTAGTCCAATAGGTCTATCTCAGCTTGAGTAGAGATACCATGCAAATCGTATATTACGTGGTCATGTGTACTTAGACCTACCAAGGAACAACACCTATGTCCAGTTATCCATCCTAGACAATATACACACCCTAACCATGGTCCTGAGACTCAAGCTCATACCATGGCACCATAACTTAAATATATAAAGTTCGTATACTCCTAATACATAATATCATCCATATGGTAAAGTGGCCTGATATATGTATAACAATCCATCCAGAAACCAAAATAGGTCATTCAATTATTTTATTGACATGACACAAGTATGAGATGAACTTAACCTTTATGGTTAATACATACCTCAATCCAGATTAGGTAAGACTTATTATTTGAACTAATTCATCCCTAGTATGCCACCGTCCCATACCGGTGCATACAATCCTCCAAATAGTATAGTTAATGAAACAACATTATATATTCAACAACCATTTTCCAAAATATGCATCAATATAAATTAATACATATATATATATATATATATCAATATTAGGCATTCATTATAGAGCCCAAAAATCATATCCCAGCTATTTAAATTACTAAGATAAATCATAACATTTAAATTCTCTCAATCGTCCATAAATTGATACAGTTAAGAGTAAGTTAAATATCAATTTATTCAAAACCAAGCATAGTTAATTTCAAGTAATCCATGATACTTATAACCTTATTTAAATATGATTAATCAATATTGAATCACATATAAACAATTCTCCAAGTTTCAATATGTAAGCTGATTAACAATTAAAGTGCAACATATAGGATTTTTTCCTAATTTTACACTGTCCAATCCCTAATCCATTTATGAATTATTATTTTCCTGAATTCTTACAGGTCTAAAACAATTATATACATCATTTAAAACAGTTTAATCGAAGTACAAAAACTCTATATAGTCCAAACGCAGCCTAAAAACCAAAAAGACACAAATCTAGGTGAGAGCAGGTTCTCACAAGTTGAGAGCCTACTCTAAAGCATCAAGAGCTGGCTCCCTAAACATGAGAGCTTACTCTTTGGAGCTTGGAGCTAGCTCCACACTCCTTGGAGCAGGCTCCATCAATGAGGCAGCTGGCTCCATCTTTTCCTGGAGCCTGTTCTCTCTCCCTTAAAAGCCGTTGTCTGTTTTCCTCTATCTTCTTCACCTCCGGTGATACCTAAGACCTCTGCAATATTTTAAATACTTATTCTAGTGTTCATTCAGTGTCCCATATAATTTAAAAGATAAGACATACCTCAACGATCTCAACTAAATAAAGCTTAAAATCAAACAAATCATGCAACAGTTAACAGAATTATAAGAACTTGCAACCCAGTTTAATTCAACAAAATTAAATATGGTTAAAACATGCATAAACAACTTGTTTTAACATTAATTAAACCCCCGGAGTCTACCTAGGCATGCACAGAACACAGGTTTAGGGGAAAGAGTTAGAACAAGACTTGTCTTTAGGTTTCTGTTTAAAACTTTAAACCTTCGTCTCTGAATTTTCCGACCACTTCCTAGACTATCGTTCCACTCCTCCGTTGCTCTTGGTTCAACCCAGAAGCATTCCGTCCTGTCCCCCTTGAACCTCTCTATTTATCTCTCAAATTTCCCTCTCTGTTTCTCTCTCTGCCTCACAATACTCTCTGTTCATGGTTTATGTCGTAAACCCTAGACAGACACAATATGATAGTATATATACATATTAATATAAACCCTAGTCCATTTATAATTAGAAACAGAAAAACCCTAATTAAATTCTAGTCGGCCACAACGTGAGGAAAATAAAACAAAACCCTAAATTACAATTACTGCATTTAACTTATTCAAACAATTACGTCAATGAAAGAAAATACTAATAATACAATTAATGTAATTACAGAAAAATAAAATATAATTAATTAATTAATTAATTCACATAAGCACCATTAAATTAAAATAATTCACTTAAATAAAACAATTCATCAATTAATGCAAATAAACACGCCAATAAACAATTAAACAGTTAAAAATGCAATTTAAACCATTAATTAAATATCAGGACTATCCCTTTAAAATTAGGGGTATTACACCCATGTAGTTTGTTATTTATAAGCTTTGTCATAGATCCATTTCACCAACCCATAAGCCCATTAACTCACTTATCTAGCACCACCGCTGGATGAAACATATTAAGCAACACCGTTGGATTACAATTATTCATGTTATAATCTACATAAAAAACCCTAACTCTTCTTGTACATTTATTCATGTTATAATCTACATAAAAAAAAACCCTCTCCGTCCATGGCAGATCCAATGTCTGCATCTTCTCTGCCGACGATTGCTGCTATTATTTTTCTCTAAAAAAGGTATCTTAACCATGTTTTCTCTTCTCACAGCCATGTTATCACTCTCAACCATTTTTTTTTTCTTTTGGAAGGTCTCTGAACTATATATAATTTCTCTTCTCAGAGCCATGTTCTCTCTTGGTGGCCATTTTTTTAAAACTTTGACGGAATCATTAGATGATGAAGGATGTAGTCGCCGACATGGCCATGATTATTTGCGATGCGAGCTTGAACCGAACCGAGCCTGAGCTTATTCGGACATTGGCAAGCCGAGCTCGAGCTTGGCTATGGCAAGCTCGCCCGAGCCCGAGCCGAGCTTGAGCAACCTTTTAACCATGGCGAGCCGAGCTCAAACAAGCCAAAGCTCGGCTCAGCTCGGTTCATTTACAGCCCTAACATCAGCATCAACATCAGCATCAGTATCAACATCAACATCAACATCATGCTCTTCCCCCTTGTCATCCTCATTCTCTTGTAGTATAATCTATTGACAATATGAAATCATTCAATTAAACATACAATTTGGCATAGTTTGAAACATTTGTGCATGGAATAGAAACTTAAAGTTACCTTTTCGAGTCCAAATCACCCTAATTCAGACATTTCCTATTTTAGGTGCTCCTTAATTAATGGTTTAGGCCAATCACTAACAACATTAGGGTACTTGTTTGGTTTTGGACAATTGACATCAACACGAACCAAATAAAACAACTGCATGTACATCAAGCCACTTATAAATTGATGCAACTGATAGTTAAAATTAAATTTTATTATGTCACTTGGGTCATGCACACCTTTGTTTTTATGTCTTCAACTTATTAACCCCTTTTACCAAATCATTAAACACACACTTTGCCCAATTGTATTGGTTGATCTTCTGCACATCATTAACCATTCCAAAAAAGTCTTTTGACACTTCATAAGCAGTGTTTGGAAACAATTTGCATCCATATGAATGTAGTAAAAAAAGTCGCTTAATATCATCATCAGCGAGTCGATCACCCCAATTTCAAAGCATCTCACCAATTTTGGCAACCTTCAAACTCTTTTTTTTTTCCCCCATGAAACCACCTTCTTTCACCCAACTCCAATTGGTCATACATTTGTCTCATTCTAAGTTCATAATTACTAAATGACCATTGGGTATCCCATGAATGTGCTCAACATCTGTCGTTGTTATCGGAATGAGTTTATCAAAAAGTCTCAAATCACATTTGTGCTCGTAAAAATTTTCTATCAGGTACTGACAAAGATATTGGTTTAAGTGAGTACACTTCAACTCAAGAAGATTTCCAAAACATATTGTTGGAAACGGAGGCGTGATAAGCGCCGAATATTGCATATTCAAGCGCCGAATATTGCATATTCAAGCGCCCTAAATTGCATTAGTTAAGTCCATTATTTGATTATATTATGTAGATAATCTCCATTTGTGTGTTTTTGTCCATTTCCAGGTCAAAGTGC
>JAOTQH010243326.1:0-12499 GCA_025631255.1 Cornus kousa
TTTATATTGAAATGATAGAATTGTCCATAGTAATTGGGTTAAAACAAGCTACAGTTAATCGGGTTGACTATGACAATACGAGTCTAATGTGGTTAAACGGGTTGAGCCCCAAAACACGAACACAACATGATTTAATTCAACGGGTTAAAACGGTTGACACAAACACGATTAAGGTCAATCCAAACCTGCTAACTTTGTGCCATGTTAGTCATGTTGGCGGGTTATGTCGAATTTTGCCACCCCTAATACTTAGTATACAAAATGTGAAATCATAAGATAACGTATTTCATTCATCGTGTGTTTTGAATGGTGATCTGTAGACCTGTCGAGGAGAAGAGAATTTCAGGAGAAGGTTGTTCATGTAAACTAATATATTGTCCCTTAGTTTTCTGTAGTCCATTTTGTACATCATTTTGTTCCATTGCAGAGCATGCATGGATATGGAATGTTCTCGATGCATCTAATGGTCTTTACTTGTGAACTAAATCTACAGGTTTGGAGATTCTTAATTACTTTTGCTGATGCTCTTGGGCTTTGGCCGTTTACTCTTGATGAGTTTGTCCAATCTTTTCATGATTATGTAAGTTCTTTAGGTCCTTGTATTTATTTATTTAATATTTTCTTTTTTGTATTAACAATATTTATCATTTCTTGGTATCTATTTATAACTGCTCCCTACTTATTCAGGATCCAAGGTTGTTGAGTGAGATTCATGTAGCTCTTCTTAGATCCATCATTAAAGATATTGAAGATGTAGCAAGGACGCCTTCCACCGGGCTGGGAGCAAATCAAAATAGTGCTGCTAATCCTGGGGGTGGGCATCCACAGATTGTTGAAGGGGTAAGCTTTGTTATGCAGTTGGTTTGCATGACCGCTTCAACTTTGTCGTGAATTCTGGTTCTATGTTTTGTTGCTCACTTTGAAACAATTTTCTTTATTATTTTGTGTCAGGCATATGCTTGGGGTTTTGATATACGCAGTTGGCAACACCACTTGAATCCGTTGACATGGCCTGAAATATTGCGGCAATTTGCTCTTTCTGCCGGATTTGGACCAAAACTGAAGAAAAGAAGTATTGACCAAACATATCCTCGTGATGAAAATGAGGTCCGTTGTCTTTCCGTTTGACTCTTTCTTGCTGCTATGCAAAATGACTGCTTTAATTGTAACAGAAATTCTTGTGTTATTGTTATTATTATTATTAGTTTGTTAATTGTAAGTTTTTCCTATTAAGTTTTAGTTATAAGTATCTCATTGGCCATTCACCATTTAATGATTCTGGTTCATGCCTGATTTCATTAATGAGAGCACTGCTGTTTATTTTAGTGGATACCTGGTTCATAGTGTCCTTTCAAAATCGTATCTTGTTTTTATAGTAGCAAGCACATCATAGTAGCTTAAAAATTATATGTATAGTAATCCTTTTATATGCATATATTGATTCTTAATTTCTTATATTGTTGCTTTTTCTAACAGAAATTCTTGGGTGCAAGTGCAGGGTAATGACGGTGAAGATATAATTTCTAATTTACGTAATGGAGCTGCTGCTGAGAATGCAGTTGCCATTATGCAAGAAAGGGGCTTCTCCAATCCAAGGAGATCTAGGCATCGTTTGACACCTGGAACAGTCAAATTTGCAGCATTTCATGTTCTTTCCCTTGAGGGAAGCAAGGGTCTAACGATATTAGAAGTTGCAGATAGGATTCAGGTAACTCTAGGTTGGTGATAGTACGACTTATTTATTTTCTGTTATCCCTAACTCTTCTAATATTATATATATATATATTTTATGAAAGAAATCTGGTCTTCGGGACCTCACAACAAGCAAGACACCAGAAGCATCTATTGCTGCTGCTTTGTCAAGGGATTCAAAGCTTTTTGAAAGAACAGCTCCTTCAACATATTGCGTACGTGCTCCTTATAGGAAAGACCCTGCTGATGCTGAGGCAATACTTTCCGCAGCCAGGGAAAAAATTCAGATATTTAAAAATGGATATTTCGATGGAGAAGATGCAGATGATGCTGAAAGAGATGATGCTGAAAGAGATGAAGATTCTGAGAGCGATGTCGCTGAGGATCCCGAGGTTGATGATTTAGCTTCTGAAATGAAGCCAAATGAAGAAGTTCTTTCCTGTGAAGCAAAAATATTTCAGGCAAGTGCTTTCCCGGGAAATGGGAAGGAGGCTTCCCATGATGAGGTTATGAAAGCTCCACAAGGCAGCTTTGGGACTTCAGATAATGGTTTGCAGTTGATGCCATCTGAAGGATTCAGGGAGGTTAAAACTTCTGGCACTTCTGTTGATCAATCTGTTGAAGTTCCTGGAATCTGTAATGAGGCAGTTAATCCTGATCAAGAAGACACTGTTATTGATGAAAGTAATTCTGGCGAACCATGGGTTCAAGGACTTATGGAAGGTGAGTACTCCGACCTCAGTGTGGAGGAGCGCCTTAATGCCCTTGTTGCCTTAATTGGTGTAGCGAATGAAGGGAACTCGATTCGTATCATTCTTGAGGTAGCATTTTGTTTTCTCCTGGTGAATTTTGAAAAAATTACTGTTTTTGCGTTTTATATGTCTGTGATCTAAAACAAGGGAGCTTTTCAGGAGCGCTTGGAAGCAGCGAATGCTCTCAAGAAGCAAATTTGGGCCGAGGCGCAACTTGATAAACGTCGATTGAAGGAGGAGTGTGTGATGAAGATGCAATATTCATCTTTTATTGGTAACAGGGCTGAACCAAATATTTCAACTCCTGCTGTAGATGGCAGGCTGAGCCCATTGGTTGCTGTTGATGACAAAAATGATGTGGCCTCAGTGAACCCTTTTGTGCAGCAAGAACATTTCTCTGATCTACGGAGTGATAATAATTGCGCTAATAACTTGCCTTCTGAAAGGACTCTGCCAATGCAAGAGTTCTCTACTGGTGTAGAAAATCTTCCGCTCCAGCAAGCTGTATATGTTGCTGAGAAGTCACGGTCTCAGTTAAAAGCTTTTATTGGTCACAAGGCTGAGGAGATGTATGTTTACAGGTCATTGCCTCTTGGGCAAGATCGTAGACGTAACAGATACTGGCAATTTATAACATCTGCATCTCGAAATGATCCTGGCTGTGGGAGGATCTTTGTTGAGCTACGTGATGGTTGTTGGAGGCTTATTGATTCCGAACAGGTATTATTTTCATTACTGACTTTTATACAGTTTATCTCTATGAATCTTGTTATAGTAGATTGCCCAAGTTTCTATATTATATGCGTCTATTAGTCTTGACTGTGATCTTCTTAGTGGTTACTTTGTGTTCTTTTGCACCTTTTCATTATTTAGTTTAAAAAAAGAATAGATTTTTTGCTTAGTTTCTTAATGAAGGTACAGGCTAAAAAAGGTTTTTATCTTTGTCTTTGGTTCTTTTTTCATTATTTATTTATTTATTATTATTATTATAATTATTTTTTTTTATCTTTGTTCTGCAACTATAGTACTCTTGGGAAGATATAATATCACATGCTAGATTGCAGAACTTTGGAGTGAACAGGCAATTGTTCTTGTGGTTGGTAAATTCTAATTCATCATGGTAAATTCTAATTCATCACGACAAAAGTGACCAGATGAATGTATTAAAATTAGTTTAATTTTTTCCATGGTTTACATAGGTAGTCCATTTGCATGTTTCTATCATCTTCATGTTATTACTTCTTATATGTGCAGGGCTTTGATGCTCTGGTGGCATATTTAGATGTGCGCGGGGTCAGGGAATCCAACTTGTATTCGATGTTGCAAAAGATTGAAGCGTCTTTCAAAGAAACTGTTAGGAGAAACTTGTTGCGTACCACCACCGGTGGGAAAATTGGTGATCCTATCAAGAGAGAAGTTGTTACTGAACTAACTCCTAAGCCTGAATGTGGAGCCAGTGTTGATGTTCCAAGGGATGTCTGTGTTTCTAATCCTGATATGCCGGAACCCTCATCGTCTTTTGCAATTGGGCTTGGAAAGAATGAAACAGAGGAAAGAGATGCCTTGAGCAGATATCAAGATTTTGAGAAGTGGATGTGGGAAGAATGTAATTCTTCCATATTATGTGCCATTAAGTATGGAAAGCAAAGATGCAAGCAACTGCTGGACATTTGTGACTACTGCCGTCATTTGTATTTTTTTGAGGACAACCACTGTCCTTCTTGCCATAGGAACTTTGGCACTTATGTTAATTGCTTAAATTTTTCTGAACATGTGGCTCAATGTGATGAGAAATTGAAGGGGGACTCTGATTGGACTTTGCACAGTCTGGATTCATCCCCTCCCTTGAGGATCAGGTTGCTCAAAGCACAATTAGCGTTGATAGAGGTAAATGTTCAACATATCTTACTTCAACAAGTGGTTTATGACAGCCGCTATTATACTCTTGAGTTCAAAGAAAATATATATTGTTTTTTTTAATATAATATCATTCTCATTTTTAGTGTGTTTTATAGACAGTACATATTGACTTGGCAGGTTTCTGTTCCAGTGGAAGCACTTCAACCTGCTTGGTCAGAGGACTATCGAAAATCTTGGGGTATGAAACTGCATACCTCATCATCAGCTGAAGACCTTCTTCAGGTCTCTCTCTCTCTCTCTCTCTCTCTCTCTCTCTCTCGTTTGTCTGTCTGTGCTATGCTATGCTCTTGTTGTTTTGGAACTTCTGCATTTCCTGTTCAGTAGTTAATTTGCTGGATTATATTCTTGGATTATGAGTTGGAGTTGATTATGAAATAAGGTTTATGTTCATTTACTCGGTTTACTTGCATCAGGTGCTTGTGTGTATCCAATTGCTGGACATCTATGATTACCAAATTTTAAGGTATCATGAAATGGCTTGAAATCTGTCCAAAAGTTAACTAAGAGTACTTGGACACGTTTTACAAATTTAAATATGGTATATAATTAATATATGATGTCTTTGTTTTTGAAGGATATACTCAATTATAATTTAAAACAAATGGGATGCAGCAGAAAAAAAGGTTTCTATATGTCTTGGAAGCAGATCACACTTTTTTCCTGTCAAATTTATTTTGATGGAAACCTATTTTACTCTCAAATTTAGGGGTTTTTTTTTTTTTTTTTCTCACTTCATTAGATGTAAAGGATCGAGGTGTCCCAGTTGGTTGTGTGTTGGTCACATATCCCATACCTATAACCATGTCGTTTCATGTCGGCACAGTCATACAGGTATGTTGAGAGGAATAAGAGACTCATGTAGCACATGTTAGGATTAATTGATGACTTGGTGTAGTAACAGAAATATACCATGTGTAGCCATTCTTCACTTCATCCATTGCCTCCACATAGGGCGTAAAATGGAGCGAGTATGACCAAGCTCCTATCTGATTCGAAGTCCATTTTTTGGATTTATTTTGGATCAAATTCCAAATGGGTCTAGTATGGATCTTCTTGGAAAGATCCATCACGGATTTGGGTTGGATTTGAATATGATTAATTATGAGATGGATCAGGTTTCACTCTAGGTCAATTTTACTGTATGAGAATCTTGCTTGGATTGTGTCCATAGAATCCAGACTTTGGATATGAATCAATACACTAAAATATGGATCTGGGATCGGATTTACATGAATCAGGGCAGAGCCAGATTTTACCCTAGAGGGGGCAACAACCTTAAACTATCAAATAAAATAATTATTTTTGGAAGCAAAATAACAAATACAAAAACTTAAATATTGATTGATGCATTCCCCATGTACACATTTGGTTAAGCATTCAATTTGTCAATATGGCTTATGTTCAATTTGTAAAATCACACTTGAATTGTGACTCCCTTGAATATAGGAATTTGAAGGTCAAGAATTTAAATGTTTAATTTGTGAAGTCAAGAATTCAACTATGTAGGTGTTGATTAGCATGTTCTCAAAAATTTTGGAATGATTGTTGGTGTTCATCGAATATTTTTCATAATAATTCGGATTTGGTAACTCTTCAAGAAATGGTTTATATAGAACAAAGTTACAAACACAAATAATCTAGAGTCTAGTTTAGAAAAAGAAATACAGACCGTAATCACAAGCCATAGAAAATTAAGACCTTTTTTTTTCCCCGGAATTTTGCGAGGGGGTATATTTACAATTACTAGAAAATTACACATGAAATATGAAAATATAAAAAGTTGAGTGATTGGGCACCATGTGGCTCCGCCACTGTCCAGGTCAGTTCCATTTCATTTCTTATCTCCACACCATTAATTTTTGCGTGAATGGGTTAGGGGAGGACCAACATTTGGGTTCCACGTGTGTGTTCGACGTTGATCTCTGCTGTTAGACATCCATGCTAGTTCCTAGCCCGAGTGAGTCCTTCTGTTTCATTCAAATACATAGAAGACTGGTCTGGATCTAGTGTATCCTTCAAGCGTCCCATATTGACATGAGTGATACTAGGTAATTCATTGATTGATCTATTGGGGTAGGCTTCAGGGTCTTGACTCATGCAGTTAAATGGGTTTGGTATTGGCTTTTCTTGACCCATAAATTGACAAGTTGGAGCTAACAATGACCCTCCATGTCCAAGATACTTGTTCTCTGCTATCTTTTTAATATATGCAATATTTGTATTCGGTAATTATTGATTTCAACTTTAGGCTTTCATTTAGCAAGTTCTTATGATATAATTTACTAGAAACATTTTTAGTTATTATATATAAGTTGATCATTTATGGTGATCGCTTCATACTCTGATGAAATTTTAATTTAGACTTTCTTTAGAAAATTGAACAGAATGGTTCAATTTAAATGGTATCCAATTGAGTCTCTCTCTCTCTCTATCTAATGCTGAATGATTGGAGTGACACGAAGCTAAAATAATGTTCAAGGCTATACGATTTGCAGCAGTGTTAGTGTTACCTCATCATTATGGTATTATTGATTGTTTTAATTGTTTATTGAAAACGATGACTTATCCTGTGTGTTATTGATGTAAAAAAGCATGGTGTACTTGTTTACCCTAGGTGTTGTTGCTTATGGGTGCATTTATTAGCTAAATCTGTATTTCTATGGCGCTCTACACACCACCCCTTTTTTCTTCCCCAAGCATGTTGTTTCTTATGCTTCTGTGCTTGATTTATTCATTTGTTCTCCCTTTTTTCTTGAACTACCTCTGTAGGAAAAATCTCTTTGAACTCAGATTTCTTCTATATTTATAAAAGTGTCTCTGTAAAAGCAGGACTAGTGTTGAAGTTGTCTGGAGTCAGCCTTTGTTTTTTCTTGTAATACCTTTGGCATATGGAATTAATACGTTGTTTTTTTTTTTTTTTTTTTTTTGCAGGTTCTGACATTGTTGGAGGGTGTCACAAAGAGGGACTTCCTGTCCTCGAACTTCGAGACCACTAATGAATTGTTGGGTTCCAGTAATCGATCAGAATTTGCTGCTAACAGTTCTCCTTGTCCTGAAATGGTTTCTCTGCTTCAATGGGTTCCTCGAACAACATCTGCTGTGGCTTTGAGGCTCATGGAACTTGATTCATCTATTTCTTATTTGCCGCATCTGCAACTTGATTCTCAAAAAGACAAAGGAGCTGTGGATTTCACGGTGAGTACCATTTTATCATGTCTGTAATTGAAAGTTGGAATTCAGGATAGAAAAGGTATGTTGAATATAATTTACCAAAATGAAAATTTAGAAATTTATGCTTTTTAGAAAGATTACGGTCAGTATGAGGCACACTCCTTATGGATCCTCCCTCACATCCTCTGGGTATGTCATTTTTGTTTGTTTTTCTCCCGGGGAAGAATAAACAAAATGCATGCATTAAGGAATGCCCTAACCCCAAGGCCATACTGCCATGGTTTGATGGGCAATAAGCAGAAGTTAAGCTTTTTGACTTCCCCCAGGAATGAGATTTGAAGTTCCAAAGTTTTTTCCCACGAAGTGATCCAAGTATGGATGTAATAGCTTGTTCATCAAAGTACAAATGCGCACATTCAACATAACATAGTTTAAGTTGCGTAGCCTAGAATGCAAACTTTTAATTTATTGGGAAATGTCTTCTTCTTCTTTTTTTCCCTCTCTCTCTCTCTCTCTCTTAAAAGAAAATTAGATTGCAAAGTTTTCTTTCTTGTTATCTGCCCTAATGTTGACAAACAATTTGTTGGTGCAATTTCAAAACTTCTAGTTAAATGGAAGAAGAATGGTGTTCTATGACATCAGTCCGTAAGACAGATCTTTTGACATAAAAGTTTAAAATCCCATGTCGATAAATGAAGTCCCAAGGTTTTTTTAATTTTTTTTTCTGTCTTTAATTTCTTTTGGCACTACAAACATCTATTGTGAAATAATAAAAGAATTATTTACCAAAGCAAATGAGTAATAGAAATTATCCAAATGAAAACATGCATCGTTGAGTCTCATTTCCTTGAGGATTCCTTTTTGAAGTTGGTATTCTGAGGCCTAGGTGACTACGAAAGCATTTGATTCCTCAATTATTTTGAGGTCTGTGTTTAGGGTGACGACTTAATCGTTAGCTGTGCCTGAGCATTTTTCAGTATTTTTCATTGTAAACTTTGAGCACTTTTTAATTCCTGGAGGTTGTCTCTTAAAATGATGATATCCCCCATGGTTTTTTTTTTTTAAGACAAGGGGTTAATGGGTGGGGCACCCAATTAACTGAGCAGGTCCAAAGATTTATGGTTGCTTGGCATCACCAAGGAGAGAGATTCTCTAGAGTTTAACTTGTATTGTGGATATCTGTTACAAGCCAAATTTGTGTTCGGATTCTTTTTAACGTTTTCTCTTCTCAGACTGTTCCATCAAGATACGCTGTTATGAAGAACTTTGCAGAGGATGACCTGGTAGAAACTCCACTTAAAACTGAAGGTCTGCAACATGAGCATTGGGCTAATCCAGGGAGTGGACATACCAGCTCGGGACGAGGACGAGGAGGGCGTGGTCGAGGCCGTGGCCGTACTCGTGGTGGCAGATCTCAGAGAAGAGTCACTGGTTCTAGATCTGAAGCCGGCCAGATAAGCACCACAACGAACAGCGAGAGATTCGGACAATTACTGGGATGGAAAGGGCGAACACGTGGACGAGGAGGGCGTAGGCGGGGTCGCCGTACCATTAGAAGTAGACAAAATCCAGTGAAAAGAGTGGCAGAGATTGCTGATCAGAGACGTGTACCCAGAGGGTTCATGTTTGGAAAAACCCCAAGAAATTCAGGTGGGGAGTGGGCGGAAGAAACTCCAGGGATGCAAGTGGAAGCCACTGAAGATGCTAGCAGCTCTGGAAGATCAGAGTATGATGATGACAACGGCCAAGCAATGAGGGAAGAGTATGACGACGATCTAATGGACTATTCTGGTGTCTTCAGTGGCAAGTCGGAGCATTTGCTGGAGGGTGTTGATTATAACCTAGACGGTGAAGATGATGAAGATCATATGGAAGAGGGAGACAATGATGTGGATGATGAGGACGAGGATGACGATGACGAAGTAGATGACAGTGAAGACGATGAGCAGGTAGATATAGACGTTGAAGGATATATAAATGGCGACTCGGATGAAGAAGGTAGCAGGGGCATTGGTGGGGAGCAAATAGGGAACCCCGATGAGGACACAGGATCTACATCCTCAGATTACAGCGAGTAACAAACGTTACGTTATTAAGCTTGAATTATTTTTGTTTAGAAGCTTTGGCACTGCCTATGTGAAATTTAACTTCCTGTATATTTATAGAGGGATTGGTAGTTAACTGTACTAAGGAATTGTGTTTGAATGAGCAATGTTGTAGGTCACTGTACTTGTAAGTCATCATAATTGTAATTATACCATGCCCATATGGCTCGTGCAACTATAAATAGATGCTAATGGTTAGTTAAGCTGATTGCATTCCTACTTGCACGATATTATACGATCATTATATATACTTGTATAACCAAAGGAAGGATTTATATTTTTTTCTTTTAAGACCATAGATTTTCCGGACATCCACCGCCATTATTCTAGTAGGAGTGAAAGATGATGTTATATACTACTTCGGTCCTATATGGTCCTATATTAGTTGTTGTCTATTTTGAAAATTGACTCATTCGCACCTTTTATTTTTGAGTCATATTTGAGGTCCTTTTTAAACATATTCCTTTTATATACTTGTAAATTACTTATATTCCATATTAGATGTCTATTTCGAAAATTTTGACACAAAAATTGTGAGTGAATTTTTTTTTTGAAGTGGACCACTAATATGGGACCATATTGGGGAGAATTTATAGAACTTCTTAAACGTGTTTCTTTTATATTATATATATTAAGTTTAAAAGGACTTGTATATATGTTGTGCTCCACAGAGTCCGAAACCTTGAGCAAAGTGCCTACCCTCTCTTACTTTCAACAAATGTTTCCAAAACATGGAATGATGCTACTTGGGTACAAATCCAGATGGAAGAAGTTTGAACATTTTCAAAGTCTTGAACCAAACAATTCAACAATTCAAAAACCTGTCTCTTACTTTGAATAAATCCAAAAATAGATAGAGCACGTTGCAGTTTGAACATTGGGCTTTTAGTGGCCCAAACGTTCTAATATTTATTACTTCATTCGGACCCTCAAATGGCTCGCTCAGATCATGTGATTGTTGGGCCTCTTTAGGTGCATAAAAGCTGGACTTGTCTAGCACATATGTGTACAACTAAAATACACAATTTTTTTTTTTACCTGGCAATAAGAAAACAGCCATACGGCATCTACAAAGAGCGCCATAAATGGCCATACAAAACAAACAAATCATGAAGCAATAGAAGAAAATAAAAGAACGGGCTACAGATTTGCTGAGAAACAACCCACCAGCGGAAACCACTAAGGGAGGAAAGCAGCAACGTGAGTGACCCACAGGTCAGGCCATCGTCAAGGTAACAGCTCCAAGGCTGCATCCACAAGGCTTAGCTGACGGGGAAGAAACCCCCAAACCCCGCACCAAAACCCACATAGAGGCGGGAACAAAAAAACCCGACATAGATCGGAGATCTAGCCAGAAAACAAAAAGTAGATCTACCCCATTAAGCCAGAAGCAAGCTTAACATGAGCAGATCTAACAAAACAACAACAAAATGCCGTAGAAAACCAACCTACCGAGCGACTATGTACAATACGCCAAATTTCTTACGCGGTAGGAGGCGAGGATCGGGACCTCCCCACCCCCATGGGAGGGGATGGGAAACAAAACAGGGGAAGAACGAAGGAGGCGGATGGGTGAGAGAGAGGGGAGAGAAAAAGTTGGAGAGAGAGAGAGTTTGTGACCGTATAATACACAATTTCACTCAATCATACGCACCACTTTTTTTTACGGAGTATCTTTTTTTTTTTTACTTTTCTTCTGTAATTATATGACCTATATTGTATATATACATTTTTAGGGCAACTTGACACGAGATGAAAACACCTCCATCTCCTTTGTATGTGTCCAAAGAAGACCCTCTCGGTTGTATCTTGGAGTGGTATCGGATTGACTGAATTTGCAATAAGAAAGCCCTATAATTTTGAGTGGGGTGGTGGACCCCACTATATGATGTCATCATGACATCATGTAATGTGACCAACCACCCTCACATAAATTGCTAAATTCGATCCCAAAATACTATTTATTTTATAATAGTGCATACCATGTCTTTTATTTATTTATTTATTCTCAAGCAAGTTATTTCAAACTTATTTTGTTATCACAATTTTAATATATTGTTTATTTAAATTTTATTTAATTATTGTTCTTATTATCATGTTTAGATACTTTATTTGTTTATGGTTCTATTGAAAAGAAGTTGTGGTGCTCTTTGAAAAATGAATTGTGAAGTTCATAAAATTAAATCATAATTTAGTAGTAAAAGATAAGACATCTGATAATAAAACAGCCAAACAAGCCGGCCTTTGTGACAATTTTCTTTTTAGGGTAAATTACACGACTTTCTATAAGGTTTCCGCAACACACACATCTCTCCTCTTGTTTGTCGAATTATAATGATTTCCCTTTAAATTTGTATCATAGTAACACTTTGTATGGCTCTTTGTTGTCAACGCAGTCAACAATTATGTAAACATTTATTTATTTATTTATTTTTTTTTTATCAAAAGTTATTGTCCTTTTCATTACCCTTCTTGACAACTATATCCCCACTTACTCAAATGGAATTACACCAATACCCTTCGGCGTTAATATTATATTGTTACTGTTATTGTTGTTCCTTAGTATGTTAGTATTTGAGCTCGAACTCCTCCCCTTTTTTTTAAAGATGAGGAGGTTATACTATTAGGCCAAAGGCCCTTTGGTACCTTAAGCGTGCTTTTTGAATCTCCAACTCTTTGTTTAGTCTTTAGTTACTTATTAGATCTTGTTTGGAAAACTTTACTATTAATTTGTTTTGGTAAAGAAATTGATTATCTCTCAAATTCCTAGAGTTGAGGGAAAAAAAAAATGTTAAGACATTCTGTAAGTTCCACACACACCAAAAAATAAAAAAAAAAAAAAAAAATAAAAAATTCAAA
>JAOTQH010243367.1:0-12490 GCA_025631255.1 Cornus kousa
CCCTTATCCCTTGCAATTTTCTCTGCAAACCTACGACCACAACTTATTTGAACTGTTTTCTTTTTTTTTTTTTTCAATCCAATGCTTTTTTTAATAGATCATTATATCTTTTGGGATCATGTGATGCAATAGAAGATATTTCAATCAGTATACGGCAAAGTGTCCTATATCGTCACCTAATCTCAAGTTGAGGATCCGGATTCACGTCGGTGGAAACAATTTCCTCTAACCTACCATCTCTAGCATTTCTAGTCCACCTTTTTATTATATATCGGGAAGGCAACTTATTCACAAACATGCAATCTTTAAGGATTTTCAGACTGTGCGTACATAAATAACCCTCTGTTTCAAATTTACAATATGAGCATGACAATTCATCTTCAAATGTCCTGTTCACATGACATTGCACCCCATCCTCACCAGCAACTTTATAAACATGGTGTCTATTGTTATCCAAGTCACTGTAACTAATAACAACCTCACTCGCAAGAGCAGCTAAAAACTCCTCCTGGAAGAGCTGAAATATTGCCTTGGTGTACACCGTCCCCGCTTGACGTAATATGTGGCACTTTATTTTTAGTTGTGGTTGCCTCTCTACCAAGCCATACTCGGCTTCATACTCCTTGTACTACTTTTCTGACAACAATCTGCCAAAGTGTGTGAAAAATTCTAGTAGAATAAGTTGTCGGGAAAGGTAATACTTCAATTGACCATTGAAACTTTCACTCAATTGCGTGCTACTCATTCCTGCAGACCAGTTATGTTTGACAAATGTTAGGGCCCATTTATGTCTCAAATCTAACAACGTGGAAAGCCACTTATTACCAGCAACAACATACTCTACAATCATTAAATCCCATTCCCTCATAAAATCATCCTCCTCCTCAATTTGGAACATTAATTTTGAGATGACCTTCTTTATTACTTCAATGCGTTTAAACAGAAACAGTAGGTTCTTCTGCGCATTATTCATTAAGTGCCAAACATATAAATGATGTTTCGTCACCAGCATGACCTGTAACATTAATTAACTTAATACCCATGTTGCAATATTGAAAATACAAAAAATACGACTGAAATAATACGATTGTTTCAGCATACCAAGTGATAAGAATGGAGATGCATGAAAGTTATTTACCTACTTTAATACCTTCGCTATTGCAGCGTCTTGATTCATAATAATCGTCTTTGGCGCTTTTCTGCCCATCGCTTTCAAGAACGTTTCAAATAACCAGACAAATGAATCCGCTGTCTCATCATACACTAAGGCTGCTCCAAACACAGCGGTCTCCCGGTGACGATTCATACCCAAGAAAATTACAAATGGTCTGTTGCAGTGTACCACTTTGTACATTGTGTCAAAACTGATAACATCTCCAAAATGGCCTTAATCAATGATCATTCTACAATCTGACCAATATATGCTCATAATCATTTGCTTAGTATCCAGTTGAAAGGAATAGAAGAACAAAGGATCTTCACAAGCACGCATCTCAAAATAATCCACAAGCTATGCTGCCTCCCCATAAAGAAGCTTCTTTTGTCTTTACATCCTTAGATAATTTTTAAGATCCACTTTCAAGTACCCAACTGATTCTTTGCCCCCATATTGCCTTCCCATCAACTCATATTATAATACCCCTGATTTTAAAAGGATAGTATCGGCATTTTAATTTTAATTTTATTGTCTTTTTATTTAGTAAATTGAAAATTTTGTTTGTTTAATTATTTATATTATCTTTTTAATTGTTTAATTGCTAATGTTGGTTGATTAATTATTTATTTGCATTTATTATTTGAATTAAATTGATTTAATCGTTTTATGTGAATTATTTGACTTATTTAAATAGGTTTAATAATTGTGTGTTTTTCTTTAGTTGTTAATAGGATTATTAATTTTGGTAACCCACTATTTTAATATAATTCGTGTACTGTTAAGCAAAACCTTAGGGTTTCTTCACTTTTAGAATTCACAGATGGGCCGACTAAGGTTTACGTTAAGGTTGTCTCTAATATTACAAGGATTAGGGTTTGGGGGTTAGGCCTATAAATACACTATTATGCTTTAGCCTAGGGTTACGATTATAACACATATCATAAATGTAGAGTTATTCTGTAAAAGAAAAACAGAGGGAACAAAGCATCGTAAGGGTTGTTAAGGAGAAGAACAGAGAGGACCAAGGTGGGGTTGTGGTGGATTATCCTGGAGCACTAGGAGGCTTGACAGTAGGTCAGTGTTGCTGGAATAGTGGACACGACGCCTTGATTTCATAACTGAAATCACAGGCAAGTTTTATTCTTTTTCCTTCCCTTTGGCTTGTGTTCTATGCACCTAGATAGTCTCTAGGGTTTAACTAATCAGTAATTGAAACTTACGTGTTTAATATATGCTTTATTGAAGATCTGTTTGCTTTAAATTCAAATATGTTTACAGTTCGTGTATGTTGCTTCCAGTTCTGTTCATTAAAGCATGTTAAATTCTGTTATAATTTTTAGTTATTGTGCTTGCTTTTATCTTATGTAAACGAATGATGGGGATGTTACTGGGATGAGGTAGGATCATTAGGTTCAGTGGTGAAGAGGAACAAAGGGTTTGGAATGGAACTGTTGTTGCAAATTTAATTTCAGTTTGGTTCTTAAAGCCTGTTCAGTTCGGTAACAAATTTAATTAAAATTTGATTCCTGTAATTGATTTCAGTTATTGTAAATGAACTATTGGAATGCTAATGGGTGTTAATCAAACTTCTAAGATTAGTTTGAGAGATCAACAGCGTGTTAAGAATAGGCCAGAGATGGAGAAGATGAGCTGAAACGGTGGCTCCATGGAAGTGGGAGCCAGATCCCACACTCACAGAGAAGGCTTGAATATGTCTAGAGCCAGCTCCCATGCACAAAGAACCTGCTTTAAAAGTTTGGAGCAGGCTCTCTCTCAAATCTTGTTTCACAGTTTAAGTTTTGACACACTGTTGTGACTATTTGAGGTTAGAACTGATTTGGGAAATTTATGGGACTTCATAGAGGGATTAAATAGTTGATTTTGGGTGTTATTAAGACCTTAAATTAATTAAATTTTGTCTTTAAGTCAATGGGACAAACAGTATAAAATTAATGAAATTTTTATGTTGTTAACGGACGGAAGAGGGATTAATTGCTTAATTAAATTTTAGCAACCTAATGGAAGTTGTATGTTTATAATTTTTTTTTTTTATAAATGAAATTAAGGTCTTGAATTGCATAAAATACCCTCTTGTATTAATGGAATTAAAAGTGCACTATTTAAAACCTTTGCGTACGATTAATGGCTGGAAGGAAATTTATTATCTAGTTTTAATTTTACAATTTAAGGTACTATAATAAGATCCTAAATTAAAATTTTCATGCATGATGGAGTCTTTTAAATTAACAAATTGGACTTGTAGCATAGCGTAGGGCTCTGTGCTAAAAGATAAAACAGAATACAAGTATACAACTTAGTACGCTGTTACTGGACAGAAAGAATTAAATTGCTTAAATTAATTTAGCAATTTTTGGACTATGTTATGATTATAGAATTTATTTTACATGCATGATAGAGTCAATGATATAGTAGATTTGATCTATGTATGCTCTGGATGTTAGTTGTTAAATTATTAAATCGTTTCCTGCAACTATATGGTTAAATGCTTAGATTTAAATTGCTGAAACACTTTTCTGCAATGATATGGATATTTGGTTTTTGGACTGTAAATTACTTGCTTATTATTTATATATTGTAATTTACATGGATATGGAGGATAGTATGCACCAGTATGGGACAATGGCATACTAGGTATGGTTTAGCTCAAAACGCTAATTCTTACCTTATGGATTTTAATTGGTGAACATCTTTATCTGTTCTATCAATTATACGGATTTTGTGGATTGTATGCACCGATATGGGACGGTGGCATACTAGGGATAGATTGACTCAAAATACTCAGTCCTACCTATTTTGGAATAAGGGTACGAATTATAAAAATTTAATTCTCCTTATATTTAAGTCTATGCAGTTGAATAAGCTGAACGATTTACTGGATCTCTTATATAAGTCTGTACGGTTGAATAAGCTGAACGATTTATTGGATTTCCTATGGAAGGATATGAACGGACTTTAAATATATGGTTATGGTACCACGAGATGAGCTTGAGTCTCAGACTTGTTGGTTAAGGTGCGTATATGCAGTGGATGCATAGCTGGCTATAGTAGGTTGAGGTGTACCCTGTTAGGTCTAGGTATTCATGCCCACCTTCGGTGCGTTTTCGCATGTTGCCTTCTATTCAGGTTGAGACCCCCTATATAGTTCAGTGAATGTCCCTTATTGTGGATATTTATATATATATGGACTAGATAGCTATTGTTGAGATATCTTGGGTGTATCTGCGTATCGGGTCACTGTTTGGATTGCAGTTAGGATAAAACTTGTTCGTGGGCCTGACCCACTATTATTTTTCAGGTAACGGACGGTTCCATGTTTTAGAGCTTGTTTGTGCTGAGCAGAGACGGCTTCTCATCTTTTCAATGACGTAGGAGTTTCTTCAAGATTTAGTATTGGAGTTCTTTAGTTTCAGGATCGGAGTTTTTAGGGGTCCACCAAATGGATTCCTGAGTTGTATTATAAATGGAGAAATTGGATGTATCAAAATAATTCTGTATTAATAAAATTTTATTCTGAGGTTTCAGTATTTGGATTATCATTCTAGTTTCTTTTCAGCAATTTATTTATTCCTGTTTCTTAATTGTATTCTGTGTTCGTTAATTGCTAATTGGTTTGATATCCTCGGGTTTTTGGGTGTGGGCCTGGCCAACCTGCATTCGGAGATTCGGGGGTATCACATGTTGTTCCGGTGTTCTTCAACCCAAATGGCATGACAACCCATTCAAAAGTTCCAATGGAACCTGGACATCTGAAAGCTGTCTTAGCAATATTTTCTTCTGCAATATAAATTTGGTTGTATCCAGAATGACCATCCACGAATGAAAGGATTTCATTCTTAACGGTAGAATCTATCACCTAGACAGCAACAGGCATGGGATACTCATCTTTTGGAGTTGCAAGATTGATATTCCGAAAATCCACATATACCCTTAACTTGCCATTCTTCTTAATAACTGAAACTATATTGGAAATCCAATTAACATACTTGACGGTTCTTATAAGACCAGCCTTGTGCAGCATTTTTATCTCTTCTTTGACCTTCAGAACAACTTCTTGTGACATCCTTCTTGGAGGTTGCTTGAAAGGCTTGAAACCTTCCTTGATTAGCAGCCTATGCTCTACCAACTCTCTAAAAGTCCTAGCATTTTCTTATACATCCATGCAAAGTAATCTTTGTATTCTTGAAGCAAAGAAATCAACTCTTCTTTAAAAGTTGGTTCCAAAAGCTTACTGATGTAGGCAGGCCGAGGATTATGCTCCGTTCTAAGATTAATTTCCAACAATAGATCTTGCACTTCGGCCTTGAGATCATCCAACTTCATTGGTGCTGCCTTCAAGTCTGCTAGTTGGATGGCATCCAACTTGTCCTCTGTATCTTCTATAATTTCCAACACATTGGTCAAAAATGAAGTACCAGCAACTGCAGCCCTTTCCAGTCATAGTTCGGCTAGATATGCTTTCAACCTAGCAAGACAGCAATTAACCATCTGGCCAAGTATTCTATCTTCTTTAAGTTTCTCTTCCATAAAAGCTTTTGTCAGAAATGTAGTGCTAAACACCGACCTTGGGCAAACTGTTGACCTTGGTGTTCCTTAGAAAAGTTCCCTTATGTCCTCTTTAGTGAGGTTTCTTCTCATAGTGGCCTTCTTTGGACGGATTTTGCTATCTGTTCCAATAAATCTGATTTGAACAAATTCATCGCTACACAACTCGGTATCTGCATGGTAGACTCTTGCCATAAAAGGCCGGTTATCAGCCTCCACCACTTTCACCTCATCTCCATCCCAAAATATTAGCATTTGATGGAGTGAAGACGGAATGCAAAAGTTCAGGTGAATCCATTCAAAGCCTAAAAGAAAATTATAGGCCGTTGTAGACTCAATGACAAAAAATGAAATGATCGAAGTTCTATCTCCCACCGTTAATTCCAACGGTAGAATTCCTTGTGTCTTCACTAATCCTCCCGTGAACCCACTAATGGATACATCCGTTAGAATGATGTCTACAGGTGACTTTGGTTTCCAACAATCGTTTCCACACTCCTTGGAAAGAATTTTGGTTTCCTCGCTGTTGGCCTTCTTTCTGAATGAACACGGCTTTTTTTTTTTGGAATGGTCACAATGACTGAGATTTTCACATTCTGGAGAGTTAGTAGGTCGTGGACCTTCCGTTTCTATCCTCTGTTATTGTTGGAAAAACTTTCTTTCTGCTCCTCTTTTGGAAAGTCTCTATGGCGTCCTTCTTCATGAACTTTACATTTAGGACAACAACCTTGTTGGATTAAATCTCTCTGAGTCTCACGGAGCTACCTTTCCAACTCGACCACTGTTTTCTCCATGGATGTTGCAGCTTCAGGAACTTCCAATTTTCCACTGGCTCTCGGCTCTGCCAAGTCCACCTTTTTCCTTGGATGCTCCGAGGCAAGAGAAGTAACATTTATGGCAACGACCTTGGGAAATGGATCTCCATCCACACCCATGACTTTCCTTTTTTTTGGAAACTTTAACCTACCATCTTCAATTGTCTTTTGCACAATATTGCGAAAAATTACATAATTATTAGTGGAATGCTTCCACAAATTGTGAAACTTGCAATATTCTTTCCCGGCCATTTCAGAGGCCATTGGCATCTTGTGGCCTACTGTGAAAATTAGCTGCTTATCAGCTATGAGCAAATAAAAAATTTATTCAATTTTATAGATGTCAAAAGAGTAACTTTTAGAAGGGTCTGCCCCCTTCCATTTGGAACCAGAGGCAACCTGTAAGTTGGCCGTGGCTGATTTTGGCTTTATCAAGGCCTCACAAGTGTAGGCCTTCTTTATGTTGAGCTAGGCTACATTGACTTCAAACTCCCCTTTGGTTTCAGTAGTATACACCTCATAGTTAGCATCACGATAGTTGGTGCCCTTGGAAGAGCTCTTCTGATCTTATTCCTCTCGAAGGAGCTCTTTGTACTTAGCCACTTTGCCAGCCAAGTTAAACAAGTCATAGAATTTGGCCCCTTTAAACATCTTACAAAGCTCAAATTCTAAGTTGTTCACAGCCATTTTCATGTATTCTTCTGGCGGCAAAAACAAATTGCATTTGAACTTAGCCTTCCTGAATTTAAAAAAGAAGCTCATCACTGACTCTCCAGGAAACTGATGAAGTTTGGAAAGGTCTTCCATAGACATTTCAGCCTCAGCTCTATAGAACTGAGTATGGATTAAATCCTCAAATTGCTGCCACCTTTGAATAGAGTTGGCTGGCAAGTTGGAATACCACCTAAAAGCAAAGCCCGTCAGTGTATTTGGAAACAAACATATCTTCAGCCATGGATTGGCTGATGCTTCTCCACATTGGACAGTAAACCGATTGATATGTTCCAATGTGGACTGTTCGCCCTCTCCATTGAACGTTACAAACTCTCAAATTTTTAAATTCCTTGGGAATTCAATTTCATTAATGAACCCTGGATAGGGCTTTCTGTAGGTTGGCCTTCCACCCTTCAAGTTAGGCCAAATTCCTTCAATGAATTCTGTAAATTGGCCTCTATAAAGTGCCATAGGCTATGGAAGGTTATTTCTGTAAATTGGCCTCTATAAAGTGCCATAGGCTATGGAAGGTTATTGTCCGGCCAGCCTTGAGGAGGGTCAGCCACTTGATGCCCTCCACCCACCATAGGCAGTGGGTTGGCATCAACATAGTTGTTCTTGCCATGGTTCCTTCCTCCTTGGTTAAAAAGTGGCTCCCTTGGAAAAGGTTGCCCCCCAATCGCCATTGGAATGACCATAATTGGTGGCCTTGGAGGAGCAGGTATGGCTGGCTGAATATTCATAGGTGAAACATTCTGTTGTACTTGAGAAACGTAGCATAGCCTTGGTTGGCCAGGATGATCATGCCAAGTCTACTATGGAAACACCACAAGTGGAGGATTCTGAACTTGCTGAATGGTTGGCATGGGGGCAGCTTATGGAACGGTCATCTGTGTCACTGAAGCGGTCAAAGGTACAACTGGAATATAAGTCTGGGCCATTGGAAGAGACTGCACCTGCTGCTGAGTTGGAGGTAATGGCCCTGCAGGTTGTTGAGAGGAACTCCCTTCAACAAATGTGATAAGCCTACTAGCTTGGAAGGCCGACTGTTAAGATCCTTCAGAGTTGCTTGGCCGAGGGGCCAAAATTTGGGACAATCCTTTGAAGGACCTTTCCAATATGGACTCGAACCTTTGAAATTCGGTTCACCATTTCTTCGAGTTTTTACTCGTTAGCTAAAGTAGCTCTCGCATGATCTTGACTAGCTTTGGATTGGTCTTACGCAACTTTGGCTATGTCTTGCGCAAACCTATCTTGAAACATTGCCATCATGCGGATGTTGTCCATGATGGGTCCATTTGCCAATGTTTGAGAAAAATTTTCCACCATAAAATCTTCATCAGGTGCAAACCGTGAATCTTTAGCTAGAAGGTCGCTGGCTTACAACTCTTCAGTCTCGGTAGGGTTTTGGATAGACTTACCTTGCATTCTTCCACTGGCCATTGAATAATCTATTGAGAGGTCCCGCCGGGCGTACCACTTATGTTCGTCTCTTAGAAACCGGTGGCGTTCTGCTTTCCAGGTGTATGGAAAGTAAGAGTGGGTGTCGGGCGTGCTAGGAACTACTATCGTTCTAAAGTGAGTATCCGAACAACTATCTAGTAGGAGATTATAAGGATCAGGTAACTGAAAAAAGGACTGGACTTACCACATTCAAGGGTCCTTTTTGCCTTGAAAAGGGACTTTTCGATCACTCTATAACTAGTGGAAAAGAAAGCTAAATTGAAAGTGCAGGACTGAAAAGTAAAGGAATTGAAGTGTAGGACTTGGAAAGTACGAAAGATAAGTACATGACTTGAATTAAACATAATGAAATTGTATTACATAAATGTAAAGAGATATGAATGTAAGGAATTGAAAGTGTTATTTTGTTGTGTGACTGAACAGGGTTTGCAAGTGAAGCCTAAGTGCTCTACTTATAGAACTTTCCATGCATGTAGCAGCTTGATATGGTAGCTTCAGCAACTTCCACGTGGAATGACTTCGGACTGCCATATGTCCCATGATCTTGGGTAATTGTAACTTCCTCCATCTCATCCATCTTCTGTTGTAGATTTCAACCATACCTTCTTTAGTCTTAAATGAATTTGCGTTATGGGTAGTTTTAAAGTAAATTCCAACGTGTCCTTTGTGCCAATTAGCAAGTGTCCCACGTCTTTGTTATTCTTCCTCATATCGTCAACTTCTTTCCTTAATTTTAGACATGATTTCACTAACTGTTGCCTTATCATCCATGATTCTTGATAACTTCCCTCAGTTAGTGGTAGTTTCCTTATATAGTTCCACCACTTTCAACCGATGTATTATTGTTTATCTAAGTGTCCGATGACTTCTAGTAGTCTTTCACCTCTGTTAGAGCCTTCCTTTCATGGCGTCTTGGCTTCTGACTTTTAATAATCTTTTCTGTGTGAATAATATTCCATATATATATATATGGAAAATATAATTGCCCACATCTCTAAAACTTTGGTAACTTCCTTCTAGGCTTTGGAGTTCATGGTGCCATGACCTCCTTAATTTAGTAACTTCTTCATTATGGGTAGTTTATCCAACCCACTTCGTTCTTTCTGTAGACCACAATTTCTTGGACTTTAGGCTGAAACTTTCATATTTACTTCATGGCATCGTGGCTTCTGAGTTTACATCGTGAGTCATAGTTGTGGTACACTTCCCCAATTCCGGCAACCTCTCTTCAACCTTGCCTCATTAGAACTCAAGGCATCATGGACTCACGATAATTACTCCATTGTGGGTTAAATATATATATATATATATATATATACATATTTATAGGAATAAATTGAATTCCCACGTCCTGCTGATTTTTAGCAACAGAGGTTGACCTATCTTGGGTAGTCATTGATTGTCTCCTAAAAATAAGGAGAAAATATTGCCTCCACTTCCTCTCTACGTGACTTGGTCAACTTTAATTTAAATGGAAATTATCCATTTAATTGGTATCCTATAAGAATAGGATCTTCCAAATAGATTCAACTTTAACAGAATTAATCCACCGTAGCAAGTTTAATAAAGCTTGCCATGTGTCGATAAATTATTAGTTGGTTGAATCTTTGACTTTAGCCTTCTCATAAGGTTGCACTCATGGTAATAACTCCATGCCATCTTTTTATCCTTTTAGGACATTATATCCTAAGTTTGGTAAGTCCTAAAGGGACTCGCCACTATCTTTTAATTTCCTATGATTTTAATATTGCAAGGGAAAATTTATCAGTATTAAACTCTGTCATGGCAAGTTTCCATGGACATGGCAAGTTCCATGGAAACTTGCCATGTCACTATTTTGCATTAATAAGCCGCATTAACAATTCCACGTCACATCCTCCTATTCTTGAATAATTAGAATACTAAACCAATATGGTAAGCTTGTCAAAACTCGCCACTTGTCTTCCTTCCATTGGGCAAAATGATGGAATAAACACTTTCAATTGTATTAAGCTCCAATCTCTAGGAAACACTAGCATACTTGGTCTGGCTTTGAAAACATTAGCATATGGTCTGCACCTTCAATCTCCTTCACTTCTTTTACCGGATTGTTTTCGATCATCCAGCGCTGGAATTTCACCGGTATTATTTTATCTTCAGTGCATACAACATAAATTCGCAGAATTGATCCAAATCCTTCATTCGTGAACTTATCCAACTTGTGTAAATCTTCTATGAATAATGATCCTGGCCTTACCAACAATGTTCCCAGTACATAATCCTGTTGTGAAAAAAAAATAATAATACAAATAATAATTAATTAGCAACAAAGTCCCCTACGTCTGTTGCTATTTTACTTTTGCAGCCTTTCTGAGAACTGACGCTATTGGCTTTGGTGAATTTTTTTAGACATTTTAGTTTCCAAAATTCAAGCTATAATTTCCGGTTTGCAATTTATACGACTAATTCCCATTTGTACCATAGACCAAATTTGTTGCAGCATGTACATGTATTTACTTTGTGTGTGTGTGTGTGAGAGAGAGAGAGAGAGAGATGAGGGGGCTTACCTCAATAGAGCAGAGATGATAAAGGGTGGGTTTCATGAATTTGGGACCTACAGCCAATGATATTATAGGTTCATTGGGGTCACCAAATGCTGAAAACTGTGTGTCCATCCAGGCTTCCAGTGGAGTCCCTCTAGCATACTTTTTAGAGCAAAATAGAATAAAAAAATAAAAATTTGGAAGCAAAATAGACAACAAAAATTCCTAATTATAGGATAAAACATTGATATACCTTTTAACAATGGTCCTTACTTGATTAATTTTGTTCAAATAATGACAAATATTAAATCAGAATCTATTCCAAATCTCATATTGATTCATTGTATACATTTAAGTGTGCTAATAATAGTAATGATAGACCGATTTAAAAAGCCAGCCAATTGAAAAGCGGCACCAATTCGGCCACCTTATCATTTTCTACGTAATATAATAATATTTTGTGCACTTAAATAGGTTGAAAGAGTTTATCGACCCAAGCCAGTGACAAGAAAAATAATTAATTTGATATCGTATAGATCTCACATGGATGTATATTGTGATCATCTTATTTTTTCGGTTTGTAAATCATTACTTTTACGAATATGATACCTTGTCGAGAACATAGGATGGCTCATTTGTGCTATCAGGCATGATGCATTAAGGAAGACAGCTACAAAGATCTTCTCAAGGTACTTCTCCATAGCAAGAGCAGCACTCCAATGCGAAAAAGTTCAATTGATCTTAGTCAAAAGTTCGATAGATCTCAGCCATGTTCGATCGATCCAAGTCAAGGTTCAATCGATCAAACTTCCTCCAGTGCGAAAAAGTTTATTTGTCATTTCATAAAAAGTTATCTCTTATTCAATCATTTGGAGAATATTAGTGTACTAGCCAGATCATTTTGGGTGTTATTTGACCTACCTATATAGGGATTGGAGCTACTTTTTACATATCTTGATACATCATCTAGAGAGATATTTTTTAGAGAATTCTTAGTGAGGAAGCAAAGGAAGAGAGGAGGCTAGAAACACAAGCTTGGAGTTCTTCATCAAACAAGAAGAGAAGCAAATCTCATCCATGGAGCTTGCCCTTAAGGGTTGAAGGAGCACGTCCATGAGTGGCTAAACATCCTCTTGGGGCTAGAGTTAGCCCTAAGCATGGTTTCTACATCTTGATTTATGTATTATTGAGGGATTTGTGTTGTAATACATGTTTTGATATTTATATATACATAGATCTTGTTTATTCAATGATTT
>JAOTQH010243387.1:0-12489 GCA_025631255.1 Cornus kousa
ACTCTTTACGTTACTTATTGAAGCATTTTTTTGTTCGAACATATGTAACTCTGTACGCACAAATTTTGTAGTATGCAAATAAAGTACGAAATAAGGGAACAAATAGAATTTCATTGATTTATGATAAATAAAAAGAATACAATCCTCTGTAATATTCTTTACAAAGAATAAAGTCCTCTGATTTGATCTCATTTGTTGGTTGGATCTAAGGACTATTGGAGAGTGATCCTGAATCGGGTTGTTGACTGTGACGGCCCGAATTCTCTGAACCCGGTGCTCCAGCGAGTAACCCAAAGATTGACCCAAAAATGGATCCAAAATGTGGAAGCAAAAAAGATGAGAAGAGGTCTCTAGAGATGAATATCATCTCTAAGACACCAAGGTAACTTCCCATGAAGTCACTTGACTCAAAAAGAACAAATGCGGAAGCAAAAGTTTAAAACGGATAACGTAAAGTACTAGGGGTAGAATGGTCATTTAAAATAGAAATGGATGCTACCGTGCATACTATTAGATAGACATCAAAAAATTAATAAAATTAGACTAAAAAATTACTTGATTTGGAGTTAAGATGAAAGAGACATGGTCGTTACAAAATGGTTGAAGAAAATGGTCAAAAAGGGGGGGGGGGGTGCGACCAGTCGCCTAGCACCCTAAAGACCCTCCTATATGCACCTAATGTACGCTATGACAAGTGGAGACTAGTCACCAAGTTATGTTTGTTTTATTAGTTTTGCTCTTTTAATGTCAAAAGAACAAGTTATTTAATGTTCTATTTACTAAGGGATGTTTGGTAACTACAAGGACTCAAGGGGCAATTCTGTCATTCTACATGTGTGTAAGGTCAGCCTATATTTGCCTGAGATTGTGTATTGTGTATTAGAGCCAAGAGATAAAATTCCAAGGACTTATTTGTGGCTGCAAAACAATGTGTGACATGTGTAGTACTTAAGGGCAGTCTTGGTAATTCAGTGTGTATACATATATATATGATATACTATGATAATCATAAGGCAGACACGTGCACAGTGGTCCTGCTATGAGAATGTAAGGACTTGATATTCAATTCTTGGCTGAAAAAGCTTTTTTTCTCACTCTACAGCTGGTGTGAAAAAGGGGGTGTGTGTATAAGGCCAATGAGGGTCTGCCAAGGAAAGGTGGTCCACACACACCTTGTAATTTCCAAAAGTACCCTATAACCTGATTGGTTCACAATGTCTCAGCCTTATCCTTACTAGGGTTGCATGTTTTGAGACTACAAATATAATGTGATGGCAGCCAACATCTTTTAAGCATCATTTGTTGAACTTTACAAAACCCTAAAGAGGCTGCATTTCAAGGATTTTTTAGAGAACTCTCAAGTCACCAAATGAAGACATTTTCTTGAGAGTTTATTTTTTGAAGAAAGTTGGATTTAATCTGTAAAATGCACTAACAAGTATATTAAAGTTAAAGATGAAGAGAAGGGTTGTTTGCTGCTGTTTTTCTGGTGCATAGGGAGGTTCATGAGGTCCAAAGTTGCTGTGGTTATCTTTAGAGCTTGAATAAGGTCTAAGCATACCTAACTTGATGAATTACCACTGCTGAAGGTGCCTGAAGTTACATCTTAAATCTGGTATTGAATTTCATATCTCAAACCTCTAGTTCAGTGTGATTTTCTGGTTTAAGCCTTTGAAACTAAGATTAATGTATTATAAAAATGCTATATCATGAATGTATATCATCTGAGTATGCTTAGTTTGATGTTTTGAGGCTGTCTAAGTTGAGTTTTGGACTGAGGAATGACTTATTCTAAGTTTGGTATTAAGAACCACAACAGATTGTACTTACTCCAGTTTTCAAGTATGATTTGAGTATTAAAATTGAAATATATTGTTGTGATTACTGTTCTATCCATTTGAGCATATTCATACAGTCAAAATAAATTTGTGGGAGTCGAAGTCCAAAGTTGTGTAGCTGTGAAATACCAAGTTTACCCTCAAAACAGTGTTGCTGCCAAATCTGACCTGTGAAGCCTTCTTTGAACTGTAAATTGTTGTTCAATTGATATAATCTATGGAGAAATGACTGAAGTATGATTTATATGTTGAAACAATATTGTGATAACACTAATTAAGAAGATTTAACCATAAATTGACAATATTACCCCTGAAAACAGAAAGCTACAGGTGCAGCAAAATACACCTGTTGTGGGCTTCTATTTTGCTACTATTTTGTGTTGCATAATCTATCATACTCAAGCTGAGGCAGCCCTTGGTCAGTGAAAAACTGAACTATCTTAAGGTTGTGTTTGGTGAAACTAAAAATCAGTGTTGTAACCCTAAAAGTGGTTACTGTGATCTTATACAAGTGTATACCTTGCTTCTTAATTTGTTCCAATCATTTGAGTAAGGGTATTTAGCCTATTGAAGACTAGGGGAGTATAGGTTGGGGTGCCCTTGAAGCTGAACTACAATTCCATCCTTTAAAGCTTGAAAGCTAGGCTTTAGTGTGACTAAGGCCTTTGTGAAGTGAAAGTGTCATACCTTGCTTCAATCATTGTGAAACTTGTTAAGAAAAGTTATTTAAAGATAACAAGGTTGTGGGTGACTATTGCAAGTTAGTTCTGAAGCTGCAAAGTGAAGTTACTTCTTTACCCTTAGTTTTAGGGTTCTGTTCAATTGTGCACTAAATCTTTTTACCTTGCTGAGTTTATTGAGGAAGACATTTGTGCAAGTGTTATTTGTCTATACAGAGCTATGGAAGTTCGTTGTAGGGCATTCTTGGAGCTTCATTGTGAAGTTACTTCATTACCCTTGATTTTGGGGTTTTTGCCTTGTGGGAGCTGCTTTTGTTCTACCTTTCTTATTTACTTGTGTAATCTATACAAGAAAGTGTATTTAAATTATTCAAGGCTATGGGAACCTAGTTTGAGCATCAAGTGAAGCTAAAGTGTGTATTGACAATTTTACCCTTCTTGTTACAGTGAAGTAGAAGCTAGGGTTTCTTGTGTTGTATGGTACTTAAGGCTGAGTATTCATTCTTATCTTATGTTGTAGCTTAATTATATTGTATTTGGTGTGTTGACACCTTCTTTCATTGTTGATTAAGCTATTGAGAGCTTTGTGTGTCAAAGCAAAAGGGCTGTGGACTGGGGGAGTGCTTGTGTGCACTTGTTTGATCTTGTGTGTGTGTAGAGGCAGTGAAAGTCAGTGTCCTATTAAGTACAAGGTGGTTGGAAAGTGGGGCAGCTGAGTGAGTAACTACTTGTATGTAGCAAGTGAAGATGGTGAACTAGTGTGTGTGGATTAGTTGTAAAAGCTAGTATCTATTCTTGTACAAGGATATGTGCAATGAGTGAGATAGCTGAGTGTGTAACAAGGTTCATACTACTAATGAAGGATTTTATTGGCTGAGGCCAAGAACCAAGGTTTTTCCCTATTGAAGGGGTTTCTTTGTATATTCTGTGTTATGTGCCAAATTTGTGTTTGATTGGTTTTGTTGATCTTGAAGAAGAAGTTTATGTAAGACCAATTCACCTCCCTCTTGGTCCAACAAGTTAGGCAACTAGTCCCCAAAATTGACACATTCTGATGAGTAATGATTTTGGCCCAAAATGAAAAAAAAAATGAAATTTTAAATCTTAGTCCCCTTTGCTCCAAATTGATGCCTCTAAGGTTCATACCAAGTGAAATAAAGCATAAAATGATGTAAAAATATCCTAAATAACATAAGATACCATAATTATACATTTGGATACAAAAGGTACATTGACATACATTTAAAAGGAAATGGTTATTGGCTTTATTACATACATGTGAACTTGAAATTAAACAAAAAGAGTGCTAGGGCACTTATTACACATTTCAAAGGAAGCTACATAAGTTTCAAATACCATACATCCATGGTTTACAAAGTGCATCCAAAAGAGGTATGCTAAAAAAGTACATGCATACAAAACTAAAAGGAACACTAAAGCTACTAAAGGACTAAGAGTGATGTCTGTCCAAAAAGAGGATTTCTTTACCTAAAAAACCATAATCAACTAGGGTGAGTAATCAAAATTACTTCATAGGAAGAAGCATATGCTTATAACCTGAAGTTTCAAAGGTCATCGAAAGTGTAACATAGACAACTACATGTGGATCATGCCTCTTAGCGTCTAAGTTCTATGGTAAAGCTAAGGAATCATCCTAGGCTAACTTGAAACATTTAACTACAATCCACAACACGAAGTGTACTAAACCAATACAAGGATATTAAAACCATAACCATAAGTTACAATTATACATTGGTTGTCAACTTGGAATTGAATTGCAAAATCAAATAGTAGAATATCTTGGACATCAAATCTGGTTATAAAGCCAGGACATAATCAGTTGTTCCAGGTACAAACCCGCTGGGAACTACCAGAGTGTGCACTTTAAATTGGGGAGAACTCGTACCTCCCACACTAGATCCAGACCCTAGCCATTTCAATAGTAATAATGTCCTAAGTGTTTCCAAAATTAACAATGAAGTCAACTAAATACACATAAATTTACAATGCACCAAATCACCTTCTATGCACAAATAGGGTTGAAACCACACAATACATGTTTTAGGGCTTTAAGACTAAAATGGCATGAAGATGTCAAGTTCAAAACATGAATGAGAAAATACTAGAATCATGAGCATAACATGAAGAATCAAATCAAGATATTATCACAAGCCTTAACCATTTAGTCACTTAATCACATACAACTACACAAGCTTATAATGGAATAAATGGTAAGAAACAACATGTACACAACAATTATAATTCTATGAAATTAATAGAAGTTGAGTCCTTTACCAAATCATACAATAAACCTCACAAGATGATAACTATACACATGTTTTAGGTAGTATATAACTCTAAGTCAATAAAATGAACTTCACACATATACCTACACTAAAACAACATGCTTGCAATATATATTAACATCCAAAACACCTTAAATTACAAAGGGTATAAACATAAAATAACCCCTACCTCACTAGAGAATAGAATCTCTAGAATCCAAAGAAAGTTGTGCAAAAGGAAATCCAAGAATAAGGCCTTGAAGTTGGTGATGCAAGGAAGCAATTAGCCTTCTATGGTGAAGTGAAATCGTGAGGGAAAAGTGGTTGAAATCAAGGAACAAGCTTAGGGTTTAATGGTGGTGGCTAGAGAGAAGATGAGAGGAAAAAGAAGGAGTTAGTGGAAAATCTTTAGATTTTCCACTAAGGCATACACACACATTACACTACACTAGCACTACCTCTCATACATACACTTTAATCCCCACCCTCCACTTGTCATGATCTTAGGCCCCCTCATAAGACTAAATACCAAGCCTACACTTGTCAAGATCCTAGGCCTCCTCACAAGGCTAAATCTAAGCCTTACACTTGCCATCATCTCATTCCTCCAAGTGGGTGAATCATCTACACCCTACACTTGTCACTAACCAATGCTTCCAAGTGTTTCCATCAAAAAGTCAACATGTGGTCCAATGGGAGTGTGACACTTGTCACAGTTTCCAAAAATTGCAAAATGGTCCTTCCCCAAAATATCTCACAAAATAATTGCAAAAAGGTCTTTAAAGAAAAATATCTCAAAAAGTTAATTCCACAAAACATCCCCAAAAAGTGAAAATGTTTTCGAAGAAACCATGTATCCATACGCCTACAAAATTAAAAATAAGCTAGCATACTTTTCTACTAAATTAAATAATATATAGACATTAAAATAAAGTAACGCGAATGCATGCGATGCCGAAAAACGTTTCCGAACGTGAAGCCTTACCTCAGGTCTCCAAGACCCTAAGGTAACACGGAAAAAGAATAAAACAAACAAATAAATGAATGTCAAAAAATAGAAAAGAGAAAAAGAAGATGCGGTCTTCACATTGATAATCTTCTTCAAGTATTTGTAGTTGAGAAAGACCGCTAATGATTTCTGATCGAGGGCTGATGAAGATTGATCTCGAGCAGTGTTGTTTGGTGATTCTTCAAATTTGTTGAATCGCAAGGAAAAAATGACACGATTTTGATGTGTTTATTGTTCTTTGTTGAATTTAAAGAAGAACAATACGATTTTGGATGTGCTTGTTGCTCTTTATTGAATTTGAGGAAGAACGACACGACTTTGGTTATGCTTGTTATTCTTCGTCGTCAAAGAATTAGATGTTGGGGATGAATGTCGGTAAAGGTTCTGTATTTTACTATAGAATTCTGGACTTCTAAGTCTCTGAATTTCTAGACCTTTGGACTTCTAAGTCTCTGAATTTCTAGACCTCTTCCTCCTTCCTCCATGCCTCTATTTATAGGCTTCTTAAATTAATAGGATGATGACATGTGTCCCCTCTTGATAAAGACATAATTATAACTGGGTCGGACCGGATATATTGTGATAATTATTCATAAAAAATAATTATTCCAAATATATATTATCAGGAATAATTATCTTTTTTATTTAATCACCAGGGCTGGGCTAATTAAATAATTTAAGTTGACCAAGTTTGGGCCAATTAAATAATTTAATTAAACATGAGACCCATATTTGGTGGGTTAATTTGCCAAAACAAAAGTTCATTGAATTTTAGTATCTATAGTAACATACAATTCATTGAAGGGTTTATCATAGTTCTCATTTGTTGCTTCCTTGTAACAATCCTTATCATTTGGTTTTGTTATGTCCTTAATATCCAAGTCATCTGTATCAAACCAAGAAGATCTTTTACAAGCATCATTATTCACAATAGTAACAAAAACAAGAGAATTATCATTATCATAAGAAGAATCATTATCAGAAAAAGAAGCATTTTTATTCCCAAAACTGAAACTTCATTGTTTTTCCCTTATTTTTATCTTTGGACTCTTTCCTTGCAACAAAGCTATTTTTAGGTCTTGGAAAAACTGTTGATGTATAACCTATATCCCCATATATCCAACATTTAATTTTAGTTTCTTTAGACTCTTATTCCCTCCTTTTATATTAATTGTCTCTTACTTCCCCTAGATGAAGACTCTCTGTTCATAAACCTTCACTCTCTCTTTTTCATAAATGCATTAATCGTTTCAGACTTGATCAAATTTCTAAACCTCCTAGTGATGAAATCAATCTCTTCATCAAACTTGGAACCTCGGACTTGGAAGACTCAAACTTTGAAGCTTGTAAGGCTAAGTATTTATATTTTTGGGAATTTCCACAGTAATTCATCTCATAATTATTAATATAACCTACAACCTCATCAACTTTCATGGTACTGATGTTTTCAGTTATTTGCAGTGTTTCAATTTTGATTCTGAACCTTTTAGGAAAATTCTTAAGGATATTTTTTCTGAATTTTATTATCAGACACTTTTGTCCCTAGGTTTCAAAGATCAGACACAATATGGTTAATTTTCATGTAAAACTAAGAATTTTTTTCATCATTTTCCATCTTAAGATTTTTAAATTAAAACACAAGCATCTCAATCTTTGAAGATTTGACTTCATCTGTACCCTCATGGGTAAGTTGAAGTATATTCCATGCTTCCTTTGTAGTTTACAATGAGCAATATGAGCTAACTCATATTGGACAATAATTTTGAATAAAGAAAACAATGCTTTAGTGTTTCCCTTATGAGCATTATTCTCAGCTTGAGTAGATCTACTTGGACTCTCTCTTTATAACCGTAGATTTTTTATAACATTTTTCAATTATAACCCAAACATAATTACATTGAGTCATAAGAAAAGTTCACATGTTAGATTTCCAAAAAGCATAATTATCTTCATCAAACATAAGAGTATGTTGAATAGATCCACATTCCTTAGAAGTGTTATCCATAATGAATTTTGGAAAACAAAAATAGATTTTTGATTTTAAAATTATTTCATAAGGAATAACTCAATGTGTAGATGATGGCTCTGATACCAATTGTGACTTGCGTTATGTGGAATGGATGTGGAAGTTGGTATTAAAAATACCTAGAGGGGAGTGAATAGGTTTTACTTGCTTTTTTATATGATTTTGCTTAAATTAAATTTACCGAAATAAGAGTAAATTAATAAACCCACAAATCAAAGATAAATGCAAGTAAAGTAGAGTTTGAGAGACATTAGGAGTTTTTAGCGAAGAAAACCAATCAAAAAAACCTCGAGGACTTTCATGATATCACAAGCGAAATGATCAACTATGTTTGAAATAAAGTACAGTCGACTCTGACTCTAGCTCATACCCTATTGTTCTATCAAAAACCAATTACTGACAATTATTGGATGATTGACAGTTATTGGACCCCCCCTCCCCCGTTCCAATACTTGTCAACCTCAGGCTTTACTCTTGATCTTTGTAAAATGATTGTTGACCGGTGAATCAAACAACACTACACAAATACTTTGACCCTTTCAAAGTGTGCTCGTTCCACCCCTTTTTTTCAAATCAGAATTTGTTAAAGATAAAACGAACTTCTGTTTTTTTCTTTAAATGGTATCAATGGATCTTCAATGATTCAACTTCTGATTAAATAGAGAAGAAACATCCTGGATCACTCGTGTGTATAATATTTGTGCTCTATGAAAAATAAACACAAAAAATCTCACATTTTTTGCTCTTAAAATAATGCAGCATTTTTTATGCAAGAACTATAAAACTCTAAGTGAGAAAACATATATTTATAGACTTTTGAAAACCTAATTGTACTTGGAGAAAAAGTCAATTTCGTACATGATCATTAATGCAAAGGTCAAGCCAAAAAGAGGAAACCAAGACAGACTACAATTGAAATTTTATTTTTGGTTTGTAGAGCACAACCGGTTCCATGGGGCGGAATCAGTTCCGATTGACGAGTGAGATTTATTCCAAAAAATTCATTTTGTAAAACACGTACGCAATCGATTATGTGGGGTGGAATCGGTTCAGTAGTGGCAGTGAGTGTTTTTGCAAAGAAATTTTCTAAGTGCCTAGACACAAAACGCACTAGTGATAAAAATACCGTGACCTCACCAACATACCTTCTCTAATGGGATGTTTTCAACTGAATCAAAATCGAACGCATAATGGTTGCACTTTTTGTTCTGCTTCCGATCGAGACTCACAAAATTAAACAAAAAATCACAACTTGATCGGACACATTTTGATACCAAAATTTGCCAATTTTAAAATTAATATCTCATAGATATGATTTTCCTTATTTAAAAATCTAAAATGTCAAGTCCATCATCATATTCGTTGTCTACATTAGGGCATTTTATTGCCTTTTGGTTCAGTCTCTTTACTTGGTAAACACAAATGATTTACTATTAATACACATATGGTGCATTTGGAACCACCGAATCGGTGATTTGGATATATGAAAGAAATTTAGTATAGATTTTGAACGATTTTTTAGATATGATTTTATTGATAAAAAAAAATGGCATAAAAAAGATTAGTGTGAATTTCTTGCTATTAAAAAAAGTAATAATAAAACTAATACAAACGTGGATCCAAAAGAATAAGAAAAACTTATTTTTTAGGTATGACAATATTGATAAAAAAAAATGGCATAATAAGTGTGTGTTTCATTAACCTTTTAGTGGTCGAGAGAAAATAAATAAATAAATAATAATAATAATAATATAAAAAAAAAACTTTTAAAGTGGATCACCAGTTGGAAAAAAAAATCAAGAAAGTCAAGATGTCAAATATAGATAAACATGTCTCAGTCTCACGGCTCTCTTTTAGATGGGACCGTTTGGTTTTTTATGTGAACATTGTTTATTTCAATTGGGATTATTTGATTTTCGTTCTTTTGTCCCCTCTTCACCTTTGGAGTGATGAGATATGCCAATCAAGATGTGCGATTAAGGATGATGATTCACAAACATAACTATTTTATTTTATTTTATTTTTTCTTTTACAAGACAAAAGAAACAAGAAATTACAATAAGGATGATGATTATTACAATTATAATAACAATAAGAAAGGAATTTAATTTTTTTACATGACATCAAGATTTGATACAAGAAAGCAATTTGTTTTTTTACATACTTAGTAAAACAAGAGCTTACAGATTATAATCACTTCCAACATGTCTTGAGAATGACAATTAATTAAAAGTGCTCAAGATAATAATCACTAGTAAGTGGCTTAAAGAAATGAGATGCCTGACTCTCTATAAGCTCCAAGTGCCCTCTGAACATGTGCATGTAAACAACCCAGTCATCATTCCCATTTGGACTTGGCATTGGCATGACATAGCCAGATTCTCCACCCCATGGGAAATGGTATGACCCAAATGCAGGCTTCCCCCACCCAAAGTCCACCTTCGAAACCGGAAACTTCTGCCCGGAGGACACCACGATGCTTGGCCCGTCCTCATCGCTCTTGCTCCCGGCATATATTATTGCCAGATTTGGCTCCGGACGATGAGCCTCCACCCAGTCTATCAGCCCCAAGAAATGCTCCTTTGTCACCGCGCAATTGAGGAACTCATGTATTGCATCCGCCACCCAGCTCACCGGCCTCTTCATGAGCTCGCCAGCTCTCTTCTCACCGTATGGGATGGACAGGACGTTCCCGAAGTATGTAGCCATCATCTCCGGCTTCTCGCCATCTCCTTCGCTCAGCCTCGTCCTACCATCCACTACAATGCCCATCCTGCACTTTTTGTTGCTCGCTTGTTCACTTGCAGCAACCAGCTTCCACAAGAAGGCGGTGAAGGCCTCGAGCTTAGTCCTCCTGTTCAGTGACAGAGTCAGGAATTTATCATAGTAGAAATTTCTTTATTTGCCAAGAGAAATATAGTGGCCAAAAATAAAAAATAATAATAAAAAATAAAAAATAAAAAATAGCACAGAAGATGCAGAATATGACTAATTTCAGTTCTTAAATTATTACAAACTAGAATGGTAAATTTTACGTTGGTCATTTAAAAGTTACTAATCAGGCAACAATTTTAAATTAATAATATAATAATTAGGTAAAATTATTAAATTATCAATTTAATAGTGTTGAAATATCGGTCACAGGTATCAATGATGTAGATTGAATATAATATAGATTTGTGAGAGTATGTAACGATATCAAACCTCTAAAAAAAAGTTATGTACCGAAATACGTCGCCAAACTGCAAAATACCAAACGAAGAAGAGACAATACGAGGAATGGATGCATGTAGAATGGAAAGAATAAAACAAAAGTAGGTGCAACTGCCCCAGCTAATATGTAAGTCTCACATGGATCTGTCCTTGTCCTTGTTTCTGCACCCATTGTTGTTGGCCAGAGACTGAAGCCTACTAAGCTGCTCGGCTTCAACATAGTAGATGCGGCTTATCAGCTCATCACCGGAGAAATTGGAGGAAGAGTTATTTTCCCTTGGAGGTGGCAGTGCTGAGACTGGCATATACATATCATCAAGGGACGGATCGTAGTAGCCGGGATGCCGGGGGCTGAGCAGAGACCGCCGGAATGATGGCAGCCGGGAGATGGGTTTTGACTGGGCATTCTCGGCCCACGATACAAGAAACATGTTGGCCGAGTAGGCGTCGGCCACTCGATGGTCGAACTTGCACCCTACCACCAATCCTCCACATTTGAGTTGGGTGGCCTGCAAAAGAAACAAAGTCAATATTTGGTAAGGAAATATACTAGCAGTAGGTGTAACGGGTCAACCTCCTTCAGCGTCCACATTCGATTATTTCAAGGTAAAATAGACTTAATAGTACTCCGTACATGGTTGTTGGGCTTCTTCAATCCTACCACCACTTTTAGTGGGGCGGGTTTAAAATAGTTAACATCATTTGGGAAAATGTTGGGTATTTTGGATAACGACAATATAATACAATCAGTCAATAATTATTCTCGTCGGCAAAGAAAAATAATGGATATAATCATTAGCCAAATGTATTATATAGTTTGTACTATTTTGGATAACGACAATATAATCCAATCAGTCAATAATTATTCTTGTCGGCAAAGAAAAATAATGGATAATAAATCATTAGCCAAATGTATTATATGGTGTGTACTCTCACATGCTCAATATTTTTCCAAACGGTACTACAAATTTTTAATTTTTTTATTTATTTATTTTTATTTTTAGTGAAATTATCCGAAACGGTATATTAATTGTAAATATGTGTTTTTAGTCATTTTATTTCTCGTAGTCCACTTAATCTCTTTCATTAGCTACATATATATATATATATATACACTTAATCTCTTTCATTAGCTACATATATATATATATACACTTAATCTCTTTCATTAGCTATATATATATATCTACACACACGCACATAAGACTATTATATATATGAGTTCTATTTTTACTTATGCTGTAAATATATATGTAAGGGTAGTGGTTGTTTATAATTCTGTGTGTAAATATGATGTCTCGTAGTAGATTTATACAAATTTTGAACTAATTATTTTTAAGTCCAACCATAGTTTTATAACTCATTTTGTGTAAAAATATATATGTCAATAACAGACAACCGACTCCGGCGACATAACTTTATTAAATCTACTTAACAT
>JAOTQH010243398.1:0-12487 GCA_025631255.1 Cornus kousa
AAAAAAAAAAAAAAAAAAAAAAAAAAAAAAAAAAAAAAAGAAGAAACATAAGGATAACAAGGAAATAACTACAAAACATATAAATTCTTTAGAAATTATGAAAATATTATTTGAAACACACAATTACCGGAAATGAAATAAACTTTTTAACCCTCTTCCTCAGGTTTTCCCAGCAACCAAATGATTTAAACTAAAAATCCCCAATATATCAGAGCAGCAACTAACAAAAAGGGAAAAAAAAAAAATTTGAAAAACAACAACCAAAAATCAAAGATTCACAACAGAAATTTTTGGGTTTCTGGATATAGTTGTAACCCAAAGGAAGCAGGAGAAATAAACCAAAAAGCATTTAAAAGGTAAATTTTTCAGAAACAAAGTCCGTAACAGTTAATATCAATTAAAGCACACAATTAACACAATCAAATAAATTTTCCTCAGTTTTTCCCAGTAACCAATGAAAAATAAGTTTGAAACCACAAATCCACAAAATAACAATGCAGCAACTAACCGAAAGCATTCATCATAAATTGTTCCGGATGTTCTAATCAACACATTACCAAAACTGTGCTATTTCTTCCATCAATTTTTCCCAAAACAAATAAGAAATAAAATTAAACCACAAGCTTCTCAATAATCACAAGAGCAATTAATTTAATGGATCAAAACTGAAGTTTAATCCACAAATATCAATACAAATGCAAAGAAATTTGATTGAAGAAAAACTAATCTGGGTAAACTTATAACAAGAAATGAACAAGAAATTGTTTCATGTGTACATGTCACATAAACAGGAACAATAAAATAAGACAACAGCCAAATAAACCCTAATTTTAAGAACGTTGAACTTCTTATCTTAGGTTTTCTCATTTATTGGAACACTAGCCAACAAGAACCTCCCCTTTAACAAACCCTAATTTTATATCACAGAAAGACAAAAACTATAAAATTTTATGTTCCTTTCTCATCTGTTTTCTAAGCAACCAAACAGTGGAAAATGCAAGAGACCCCCTAATTTTATATTTCAGAAATACAAAACTATAAAATTTTATGTTCCTTCCTTTCTCCTCTGTTTTCTAAGCAACCAAACAGTAGAAAATGCAAGAAACCCCCTAATTTTATATCACAAACAGTAAAAACTAACATTTTATGCTCCTTCCTTTCTCCTCTGTTTACTAAGCAACCGAACAGCGAAAAATGCAAGAAACCCATGTCAATTTCGTGCCAAGCTAAACAAATGCAAACAAAGATTTCTTAAGAACGCCAAATCCACATAAACACAATAAAGAACTTACAGTTTCCTCTGCTTTCTCATCAACCAAACAGAGGGAAAATGCAAGAAACCCACCCAGACGTCAAACCTTACAGTTGCAACACAATTATGAGAGTGAAATATCAAATTATAAGAACAAGTAAACCAAACACAGATAGAGAAATCAAGAAAAGAAGATAAAGTGAAATCAGTGAAATATCGAAGAACTAGAACAAGAAAATTAAACCGAGATAGAGAAATCAAGTATAGAAGAGAAAACAGACTCACGCTGAAGCAGAGGGACCGAGAAGAGGGTTCTCGGAGAGAGGCTGAAACGACAACCTTCCTAGTGGACTCAACGCGCACTCGCCGTGAGAGTTCTGCCAACAATCGTTGACGATCATGGTGGCTGCGAAAGCCAGCAGGTGAAGCATCACGAAGAGCGAGATGACCCAGGTATTCTCTCTCTTCTGCGAGAGGGGTCCGAAGAAGGGAACCCTCTGATCTTTGAGTGAATCATCGGCGCAATCGATGGAGAATCTTGGCTGTTGAGGCTTGATTTCGATCTGGGTCTGGTCTTTGGGGGTCACTGGCGCCATTGATTTTGCTAGAGAAATGCCAGTGGGAGTTGGCCAGAAAGATGAGCTTTCGCAGTAGAGAGAGAAAGTTCTAGAGAGAGAGAGAGAGAGGGTTAATGGAATGAAGCTGGCGCTTTGAGGTATATAAGGGTATCTGTGTAAGAAACTAGAGAGAGAGAGTCTCTCTCTAGAACAGTTGGGCTTGGGGAAGATATTTTGTCTCTCTCTAGAAACCGTTAGATTTGGCGGGAAAGCTGTTAACTTGTACTACTACTAGTCTACTAGTACTGTTTAGTACCCAATGCCGCTGTAGTACGGTAGTGTTGTAGTTGGAGGAAAAATAAAAAAAAAATTAAAGGGATGTTAATATCTATTTGGTTAACTTGTGTAAATTTTGGAAAAAAATATATGATTTTTTATATTTGAGTGGAAAATAAAATTTAAAAAAATGAGTTGGAATTAAAGGTGGTGGAGGGACTTAAACGTAGGGGGCAGTCAGGATTGTAAAGCAGTGGACTAAAGATAATAAGAAAATTTAAAGATGAATACAATAATTCTTATGATAAAGATATGTTATATATATTAAAAAATAGACCAAAAATGATATATCAAGTCAAGTTTTTCACATGATAAAAATTAAAAATTACTTATAAATAGAGTTTCTTGATCTAAGAGAAATTCTTCTTCTTCTACGTATTCTCTTCATTGATTTTTTTTATCTTATATTAGCTCAAAAATATGAGAAATTGGACCTCTTCTCAAGTCTTGCAATTTCCTTGCTAGACTCCCAAACAGGCCAAATCCTACGAGGGAAAATACCACATCGTGTTGAGAGGAAGTGGTTGAAGAATAGTAAAAATTGATTACATATCACATATAGATTGGACTGATTGGGAGAGGCAAAGTAGTACTATGAATTGGATTGGGCTAATAAGAAGAGAAATAGGACTACTAAAAATTGATTACATATGAACTGGGCTAATAAGAATGATAGGATGAATTTTTCAATCTGGAACCTTTGCGGGGAGAGGGAGAAAGGATCCGGTCTCAAACTCGCCTCATTAGAGTCTCTAGTACAAGTACATGAGATTTCTATTGTTTCAATATCTATTTTGACTTCATAACCTCTAAATCTAAGTTGCAATGAAACAATTTTAATATCCGCTCTTGTTGAGAAAAAATAACAAAAAAAGAAAGTCTATAAATTTACGTGGATAAGTTAAAATTAAGATATTTCTTAATGTTACGCATAACATAGTAAGTATTCTATATGCATGAATCAATCACATAAAAGTGTACATAACATCCAAATCACAATTGCGTCATAACACATGAATTTAAGTAACAAAGCTTCTATATTATTACCACTCTATTAAAAGTGTGAGTTCTCGTGAGGAAAAAAGAAACAAATATTTACTTCTTTCCAACTAAGACTTACCTTTGGAAAGTTGAAAGGATTTCTTCAATTTATTTTGTTTAAAAAAAAAAAAATCAAAATAGAATGAAAAGAAAAATCTGATTAAATCCACTCAAACATGTAAGCAAGCATGATAATTCTCAATAAGAAATTTTTACATGGTCCACGACTATATAGTCTTTGCCAATCATACCTCACCACACAGATAAAATACTGAATAAAATTGATACATTTACTTGCATGACGAGTTGTGATTAATCAAGACCATATAATCCTGACCATGTTACAATTTCTCCTCTTTGATATGCATCCTCGATTGTGTTCAAAGTGCCTCCATATACCAATTTTGTCCAAAACCACAATTGTTTTAAACCTTTTTAAACTCATTTTTCAAATAAAACTTTAAAAAAAATTTGAATTTTTTTTTTTTTTTTCCCTCTGTTCTCAAGAAATTAAACCAAGCAACTGTTATCACTCTCGGTTGGGAGCTATCGTAGCACAGTGGTGCAATGTGGGGAATGACATATAAAGTTAAAGTGGGAAGTTACCTTTATGCCTTTCGGCACTTTCCTACAGCTATATACATGTGAAAGCTCATATAGATATATGTATATTACACACACAAACACACAGCATAAAGCTTGTTCCAAGGCTGCTTTCTCATGACAATGTTGAATAAAATTGCAGCCATTGTTCCAAATGATCAAATCTTTAAAACAAACTTGATTAATTTTCTATTTTATTTTTTGATAAGTATATAATTAATTATTTCGATGGGATGGATACTTCTCCACTATCCTAAAGAAATTAAAGCAAGGAAAGAGAGAAAGAAACATAGAAATAGAATTGCTTTACCCTCAAACCTCAACAAAGAATCCACCTTACATATTCACAAACTATTATAACATCACCTCATTCCAACAATGTCCTCACCTTACCCCTCTTCTTCCCCGGGATTCCATCACCGGCCGGTTGGTGACGATGAATGACACTGTCCGTGAAGACCTGATTGAAAGCGAGGGAGATGACAATGACTACTATCTAGCAGATGACGACACCGATGGATCCCATTTCATATATGCTATCAATATGATCTTAAGCGGCACTGCACGCCTCAATGTTCTCTTACCTACCGCCACCATCCTTGCCTTCACCATTTTCGCTCCTCTGCTAACTAATGACGGCAAATGTGACACCTTGAGCCGCTGGGTGATGGGATTCTTTCTGGTCTTTTCAGCTGCCTCTTGCGTCTTCTTTTCCGTCACTGATAGCTTTCGAACAGCCACAGGAAGGTTGTACTATGGTGTGGCGACATTCAATGGGATATGGACTTTTAATGGAGGCCGGAAGAAACCATGCGTGGCATCTGATTACAGGCTGCGATGGGCTGATCTCTTCCACACATCACTCTCGTTAATTGCTTTCCTTACTTTTGCAGCTTCTCATACTGATGTCCTGGAATGCTATTATCGGGCCATGCCCAGAAAGGTCACCAATTCTGCTCCTCTGGTGGTTGGGTTTGTGATAAGTTTTCTCTTTGTAATGTTTCCTTCCAGGAGAAGAGGAATTGGATATCCTTTCCTGCTGCAGCGGGATGCTTTGTACTGCAGAAATTGAAAGACATTTTGTTTCCATCAAATACAAACCAGAAAATTGTTTCTTTCCCTCTTCCTGTATACGAATACTGCAGAAATTGAAAGACATTCTGTTTCCATGAAATACAAACCAGAAAATCGTTTCTTTCCCTCTTCCTGTATACGAATGTTAAGACAAATACAACAAAAATCAGCTACTGATGACAAAGAACTGCATTATATTGTTTCATACTATCACAGGGTGTTAAACAATCAACAGAACATATTTCATCATGTTTTTCAAGTTTCAATTCAACACTATTATCATCTATTAGGGTGCCAATAGTATCAAAATTCTGTTGGTTTAACTTTCATATAGTTGCATATATGTATATATGTGTATGTATGTATATATGTAGCATTAACATAACATATAAATTAGATTTATAGTAAAGGCTAAAGCAGATCACAGCAGAAACTTGGGGATTGGAAAAAAAGAAGCAAAGAAAGCTAATTTTGCATGCTATGTGAATTGTTAATCAGAAACAAGCATGCTTAGCACATTTGAAACCAAGTCATATGGGTGTGATACGTCATTGATACACATGAACCATTCATCATGAGGGAAGCTAGTAAACTAAGAGAAATGATCTCAATTAGGAAAGGGTTAAAAATATTGAGAAAAAAAATAAAAATAAAAATAAAAAATAAAAAACACTACAGGTAAATGGGTTGAATCAGGGCCATAATTTGACAAAATCCATCCTTCTGCTTGTCAAAAGTAGCATCTAAAGATGAATCACTAGCCAATTTGGCTTCAAAACATCACTAACTGCAACAAAAACAGAAAATTCTGAATAATCTACCATCCTTTCAAATGGAAGTATACAGACACTTCAAATGGCATCGAAAGTCTGCCTGAAGTGGGGTTATACCGAGCTCAGTGCAAATTGAACTTTGCCAGTCACACCCCATCTATTGACAGCTCTTTCCCAGTGGCATTAAGGGAACCTTCTTTCTAATAATACCAGGTTCGTGAACCAATTAGTCCCATAATTTTTCTCGAGCCAGTCCTCTGAATAGATAAATAAGTAAAATAGTTAGAAATGCTACTGAGAGAAAAACTGAAGGCAGGATGACCATAAAACTCACACAAATTTCCATTTACAAGAACAAAAGAAAAGAAGTAAGTTTTACTTATTAATCTGAGATCCTTTCTAATGGAAAATAATAATTACCTCTAAAAATCGGAAAAGATGGTATAGATGAACCAGATTTTTGATATTTCAAATGCTTGATTAGCAGTGGGAGGAACTTTCTCTTGTCAATATGTAGGTTGTTCTAATCAGTAGCACCAACACTGTAATCAAATGTAAGAGAAAGATACTTGTAACACAATAATGACTTCTAGTTTGAATGCAGCCTATCGACAGTTGGCATATGAGACCATTTATTTCTCAAGGATATTGAAACAGTAGAATAGGTGTCCCTTCATCACTTATGATATGGGTCCCCAAATTTTTGTTCTTTTAACTTATCAGGTGCCAAATCCAGGATTGGCACTTAAAATAATCAACAAACTAGCATAACAAACACCATGATTTGAAAAAATCTACTTCACACTATAGGCAAATTTAACTAGTAATACTACATAAAATTTCTAAGCTAACATTATGCAAAAATGTCACCCACATACAAGCTCCTTCCTGAACTCAGGGCAAGAATTCGTAAAATATTAGAGAAACATGCAGTGTTCTTAAGTGATGCAAGATTCAAACAACTGATGGGACTGAAAGCTAAAATAAAGTGGCTCACACTTCATGATTAAGATCTCATGAATTAAACATGGGATTATAAATACAAAAGATCAAATAATTTATAAATTTGTGAAGTAGCACAACGTATATTACATGGACTCTTTAACAGTACGTGAAATACCCGTGTCGGACATAGTAGTACACTTAGATAATGGTATGGTATATGTATCTAACACATTTGGTTGGACATGAAACCAAAAATCATATCCAATAATTCATTTTACTCAATTATTGCCTTAAAATGAGCTAAATGCCTATTTTGAACACCTGGACACATATCTACCAAAAAAAAAAAAAAAAAAAAAACCCTGTCAAAGTAACAAAGAGCATGACTCCTAATTACACAAATCTGTATAGCTACAAAATAAAACACACAGATACGGTCTTAAAAAATAAAGATGATAATAAATAATGTTATCACAAAAAAAGCTAAAAACTTCTGCAAAATAACATGATACAGCATAACTAGCTGTGTGGATGGAAAAAACAGAGGGTATCCAACAGTGGAGAAGTGACCTAGGGACGAAAATTGATAATAGCAGGAGTGACCTTGAAGTGACACCAAATCACCCTCCACTGAAACAGCACAGCTACAATACATATTCCATCCTTTATCAAGAACACAAGTATGCATAGAATAAAAACAATGATTGAATAAATTTCTTCTCAAAGTTGAGTTCATATGGAAGTTGTATAATAAACAAATATTGGATATCAAAACCAAGAAAATTTCATGCAGCTTCAATTAGTGAAATAATAATATAGGCTCACAAGCAGGAATAGATTTGATGTTATAGATCACCAAACAGAACTATCAAGCAAAGGATCATTTAACATGGCCGAACATCCAAATTTCTGAATAGGAACATATCTTTTGGGCAATTAACAGAACAGATTCAAATTAGACCCTAATTCCTTTTTGAGGTAACATTAAGAAATTGAATGCTGACTTGGTGTCAATGTTTAGCTCCTTTAAAGTAGAGAAAGGTGTGGCGATTCCCGTTTTCTGATATATTGCATCCTAGGTAGTAGATAGGTGTATGCATAATTCCATCTTTGAGTAGCAAAACTTGGGCTTGTTAAATCGTATCTGATAAGTTACCGTTGGATGCTTTCGAGTCAAGCGCGTACCACCCACCAAAATCTACCACCAGGAGTACAGCTAGGGAGATCTCAGCTTCAAGTTTAACATAATTTGACAATCCAGATTCTAAATCATAAGATGCCGTAGTATGCAGTAGCTTCTTTTCCTGCTAGTAGTTCAATCAAAAAGTATTGTGCTATATGCGACATGAATCGGAACAAATATTTGAAATCCAAGGAATAAGTGCTTTAAAACATGTTTCTCCATATGAATACTGATCTTATTGTCTCCTAAAGAATTGTTACAATGACAATGACATAATGAATTGTTTTCCTTATGAAAGAGCAAAGCAAGAAGAGAACAAATTGTTATGACAAACGCAGTGAGCCCAAGAACAAATCATGAAACACGATAGAATAATAAGCACACCACAAACAAAGAACATAAAGATTTAGCATGGTTCAACATAAGTTGTGTCTGCATCCACGGTGAAGATCCGGCAAAAGATTTAACCACGCAAAAATCAGGAGATTACAAGTTTCAGGCACCCCAAACCCTAGCTCTCACTCTCACTCTCACTCTCTATTCTGCGATTTTAAGTGTCTCTCAATGTCCCACTCCAAACCCTAAACGCCCTTATATATCGGGCTTCAAGATATTACTCAACAGGATCCACGACCCGCAAGAAAAAGAAAAAAAATGGGTCAAAAATTTCCTCAGGTCGCGAAGTCGAAAATAGGTCGCAACTCAACCCGGAACCAACTTCGGGACACAAGAACACAAAAATTAGTTCTCTGGTCCATACAACAAAGAAGATGAGATAAAACAGGGTAATTAAAGTATTTCAGATAAATACTCCCTGGATTGTTTCGATGATGTGAGTATTGTTCTTATGAATTACATGGACTTCATCAAAACATTAAATTAAACTCAACAGAATGTTATCCCAGCTGCTAGGTTTCAATGGTACGTTCATTTTACACTTTCTTGGTTTTCATCCCTATCATTTGGATTTAGATACTTGAAATAAATAATTAAAATCCCAGAACTTCACAAGAAATCAACATCGTATGGCTGACTACAACAAATTTTTAAAAGTTTAAAAAGGAAACATACTTTGCTGCAGGAAAACCTTTTTAATCACAAAAGATAGCTAATAGTTAGAGCAAGCGTTCCTGAGAACACACAGTGCAAAAGGAACCTTGCGCTGCGGAAATGAATGATTAGTTCTTTGAATATATAAATTATGAAGAATCTCCAAGAGAGTACAATACAATTTTTTTACAAAATCATATAGGCTCTTTCAGCATGTAGGGTTACAAACAAGCCTGCTTAATTGACACATTGCATGCTACTCAACTTAACAAAACTCTAAATTGTGACTATCTAGGACCATACATCCATGACATGACATGCTAAAATTCCATTCTCTATTGCCCTTGCATAAAGATCAAGAATACAAACTGAAAGTGGCCTTCTGCATTTGTAGTTCCAGAAATTCTACCCTATCTATCATCCACTAAAGTAGCAATTCTAATATCGTTTTGAACCTGGTCACCAACCCCATGTACTATTCAACAAAGCTACAACAACACGAGTACTAGCCTATCCACCATCTAATGAAAGTTCGACACCTCTCTAAAATTTATGGAACATCTCTCTCTCTCTAGCAAATCTCTATCCTTTTAAAAATGACTCAAGGCCCTGGCACTTTTATCAATATGCATAACACTAGCAGCATCCAGAAATTACAAGAATCCTTAGAGATGGGAAGTGGATAGATAACTGTCGCTCATTGAGGGTAACCAACCGACATTTTGCATATTTCATAGTCTCTTTTCATTAACTATTTTTAAGAACACTTCAGTCTTCAGGTATATTTCTATATTCAAGTGGTGCCAAAATGCATGTGAAATGGGGTCAAGATGATGAGAGAGATGAGTTTCTGTATCAGTTGGTGGCCAAAATGCAAGTGAAATGGGATCAAGATGGTTGAGAAACGTGGTTCCAGTTCAAGGAATTTTTGGATGTCAGAATTATATCATATCAAGAACTTATTGATTCCAAGCCAATCAATCTATATGATAGTTCTCAGGATGAAAAATTCCCCCTACCATGCTGGTGTTATTAAGACAGCTGTTGTGTAACTGTATTTATGCCTGTTTCAGTTTATGATTCTACAATGGCAAAGGCCTTAGCTTTGAGGAAAGTGCTTGACTTGGATTATCAACACAAGTTATTACCAAAAGAAATTCCCCCTCAAGGAAGATGAGAGGGCCAGTAGATATCCAAAATGTGACCGTTCATGCCTTAAATACCAGAGTTTTTGGCTTATAAGTGGCTGCTCTGTTTCTGCTAGTAGTTTTGTGTTCTGGTAGATGAATTGGCTTTTGTTTTGAGCTGTGGTTGATGCCTACTGCAGTTAGTTTGTTGAGTTTAGGTTTTTGGATGCTTTGGTGTTAGCCTTGTAGTGTGTTTTGTCTTTGTTCCAGGAGAGATGCCTCCTAGGCTTTTGTACATAATTTTTCCGTCTTAGCTAGTCATTTGGCATCTGTACATTATTTATACTGTTGGGGACCAAAGCTAGTATTTTGGGATGTTATGCAAGCATTTAAAAGGAAGAATCTGCGTAAAATGTAACTGTATTAATCAGTAAATCAATGTCTTGTTATCAGCTCTTGTTGTTTGTGTTATGAGACTTTTAATCAGGGTTCTATTTTCATTTCGACATTACTTCTTTAACCTTCATGGTCCCATTTTGCTGAAATTTTGTGGAAGGAAGGAAAGGAAATTCATATCACATCATACAAACACAATGAACAGAATTCAAATGAACAGCTATGGAAACTCCTAATCACAAACCAACAGGGAAAAAGTTCAGCAAACTTCAATTAGAATTGATCACAGATGGTTTTGTGCTCTTCTGAGACATATTCAAGTATTCCTTATATATATATATATATTATATCACTGACAGACTTGAGAGGCGAATTCCTATTTAACCTATTAAGAACCTTTTTGAGCATGCTATACCATTTGACTTTTATCTCACTGCTTTTGGCTTATTAAACCACATGAATTATAAGGTCAAAGTGGTATCTTAAATTCTTGAATACTTCATCTTCAATCCTTATCTGTCTGTTTGTAATTCCAGAGTTGATACAAACTAGCAGGCAGCATAAGTCCCTGTTTATCTCAGTTTGTATTTTCATACTTATCTCAATTTTTATACAAAGACCTACCTACCAACAAATGTCCCTGTTTATCATAATTTGGATTTTCATGTTTATCTCTGTTAAATTAAAGTCATCAATCTGCTCTCGCTGTTTAGCTGAGAACTACCTATGGTCAATTATAATTCAGAAAACAATGTCGCTCAAATGAATAACCAAACAAAAATGCATTTGAAATAAGAAAATAAAAAAGAAATGACGTAATCTAAATTACCTTAGAATTTAAACACCAATTGCGAGATAAAAACAGTAGCAAGATCATGAAATTAAAGGAGTTTGTAACACATGAAAAGAGTACAATACTGCTAATTAACAAGGCAGAGAGTTCTCATTGAATTGGCCACCGCTTGAATTGTTCAGAGTAAATTTTTTTCTTCATCTCCTCCAAGTCATTAAGCAACAAAAGAGCACGCTCATTTGCATATGCATATAACAGCTCATGTTCTGATGCTAAAGATGAAATCTCACGAAAATTACGACACAAATGACTATAACGCTTTCCAGCAGACTTCTTAGGACAAACATTGGCTTCAATTCCATGATAATTAGTGATAGTCCTTGCCTTTGCATCTCTTGTCCATCGTTTCATGATATATTGGGGTGGAATCCTTTTTATATTCTTCTTATCCAGCACTTTCAACGCATGAGCACATAAAATTCCAATAAAAGTGAACTTCATGCAACTACAAGTTACTGTTTGTGTTGATGCTTCAAATTTAACCACATGCTCTTCAGATTTTCCAACACAAGATACTTTATATTCAACTTTTGTCCCCTCCTTAGCCACTTTATATATATTGTAATCGCCCCACCTCATGTACTCTTTCTGGAACAATTCAAAAACTTCTGGAGTATAAATTTCTGCACCATGACGTAACATCTCTGCACTAACCAATAGCGTAGGCATAGTTTGCATCATCTTCAAATCTGCAAGTAGTTCTTCATATCGCCTGTCATTCAAAACCCTCTCATAATGCTCACAGAAATGCAACAGATCATGCTTCAGCTTCAAGTAATTCTTTAACACATTGTTCATACTTTCACTACATTGGGTAGATGTCATGTCCGCGGTGAAAGTGTGTCGTCCATAAACCATTGCCCATTTTTCTCTTACTTCAAATAACTCTTTCAACCATGCATTCTCTTTGAGACTATATTTTTCTAACATACTATTCCAAGCCATTAACCACTTATCTTCATCTTCATCTTCATAATCGAACAAACAGTTGCCAAATTCATGAACAAATTGTTCTGATCCATGAAAGACATGACTTAAATTCTTAACAGCAGTTTGATAAATATGGCACACAGATAGTCGATGTTGAGATTCAAAAAAGACGTCTGATATTGCTTTTTCCATTGCAATGGATTGGTCTGAGAGAATCGTCTTAGGCTGCTTTCCAGACATTGCACCAAGGAAAGTCTCAAACAACCACCTAAATGATTCTATGGTTTCATCATAAAGTAAAGCTGCACCAAACACAACTGCTTTCTTATGATGATTTACCCCAACGAATGGTGCAAAAGGTCGACCA
>JAOTQH010243417.1:0-12487 GCA_025631255.1 Cornus kousa
GGGGGTTACTTGTAAAAAGGCAATACTTTAAGAAGGTTTTTTACACTACCCTTATAAAATAATTAAGTTTAGACCCTAGACGGCAACTTTGGACTAGATTTGGGTTGTCTATTACCTCACTCAATCCAAGCTTAATTTGCAACGAAATTTTCAACTAAATGAGGTCGAAACTTCATAAAATAAAAATGTTATTAGAGTCAGGCCCAGTGGCTTGGTTTGATAGAGTGCCTAGCTTTCCGAGTGAGTGTGTTCGTGTTCAAGTCTTCTTTCCTCTAGTTTGTCTAAAAAAATAAAAAATAAAAATTTGTTACAAAAAATACATAATAACCTTATTTGGGAAAGTTCAGGTTTAATTTGAATTTGTTGGTGCAAATTGCACCTTTTTTTTTTTATGGTCCATGAATGGCGTTATTTTGGCCCTTGACGGACGGTATTGTGATGATTCTTTCTGCAACTCTCAATTTGGGTAAATTCCAAATCGTGAACTAAAAAAGTCTACAAAATATTAAAGAGATCTAGAGGCCACACAAGCAACAAATGCTTGTCACACAATATAATTGACATTTTTAGTTTGGTAATTTGGAAAAATAAATAAGTATTGTAATTTATGAAGCTATATTGATAATGTTGTAAGTCAACAGTTTAATTGATCTCAACCACATAACGGTTGAAGCATAAATCGATCAAGAAATAAACATCTAAGTACCAAATATTAAAATCTTTACGAACTTGTTTTGGATCCATGTTATGCACTAAAATGACCTAATTTTGACGCACAAGATTCCTCCAAACAAGAAGAGGTTTTTGTTCCTATCAAAAGACATGTAGAGATTGATAATTATATTACATTTCAATCCTATTGAAAATAAAGTTACAAAAGTAAATTTTTTTTTTTTCTTTTCCCGACAAACAAATAAAAAATTACATATTACAAAGATCCAATTTTACAAGCACACGAGCAAAATAGCAAAAGATCCAGGTGGACCAATTCACATCACATACGAAGAGTCCAAACTGAGCCACATGAAGGTGATGCACAATGCCATTCATTTGGTGGCCAAACATGCGCAAGAACAAAGTGGGGCGAGGGAGACATAGAGCCCAAGCGATGGACATGTTCATTAACATGGATTCGAGGCCCAATTAATCAGTCCCATGTGATACGGGCCACTCTGTTTATTCGAGTTAGCTCACCTGCAAATCTTTCGGGCGAGCTCTTGATGTGATATTGAATCAAAAATTGAATCGAACTCTGATACTAATGGTAAAAGGTAGGCGTTTGCCCATTTATTCAAAAATTCAAACTGTTGAATGATACTGTATACTCACCCATTTATACTTAATCATTTTTTCATCTGAATCCAATGTGAGACAAATGACCCTTATTACATATGATTACCACGTCAAGCATGAAATCCTATGGATTGTTTTGGATCAACATGGAATTAATTAGTTTTACCTCACTTTTATTTTATATTTTCTCATTAGAATAATGCTTATTAATAATGAAATTAGAGATATCATACCTAAGTAGTGGGAATCTGGTTATATAAGTTTATATACAAATTAAATCAATAAATGTATGGATTAAAAGAGAAATGGTTTTTGACAAAAAGACTAATCAAAATAAAATAAAATAATTAAAAAAAATTAAGCATCAAAGACATAATACATAATTAAAAATAATAATAATTTATGTGAATTATTCCATTGATAAGGCAAGAATTAGGATAAGGATGAAAATATGAAATTCAAGACGGGCGGTGGGCACAAGAAAGTACGACTGCCATCCCTTGCCTTGCGGGAATGTCACATGCACTGCCGCCTCGTCAGGACAAAACACCAACTATTTTTCATTCATTTTTCGAAAGACTCCAAATTCTAATAACCCCATAAGTGCCAATGTCAGGTACCATCTTTTAATTCTAAAATAAAATTTGTAGATCCAAGATGAAAAGTTTTAATAAGAATACAAAAGTCTTAAAGTTCTATAAAATAATAGACTCAATAAAACTTGGAATGCAACTAATAAAGTTGCTGAAAATCATTTCAAGTTTTGTAGTGAAAAAAGAAAAAAAGGAAAGTTTTATGAAAGTAAGAACTTTGTATCGCTAGAGAGTCTGTTGGTATTTTATATGATATTTAAATTTAAGAATTATGCTTTTGTTTATTCAAGTAGGGATTGCAAATGGACCGAGCCAAGTCGACTTTCAATATAGTCGTGCACTTCTCATTTGTTTGCCGGCTCGGACTTGATTCTGCTTATTAAATAAAATAAAAAGTCAACTTCGATATCATACTCGCGTTTGGACTCGGTTTGATCTTGTAGTAGGAATCGCTTTTGCTCCTTGATGAACTTGTATAAGTTTATATTCATGAACACGTTCATGAACATACATGTGAGCTTAGTGTTCTTAAGTTTTTGGTTTTTCAAATATATTTTTGTAGTTTCATTTTAGCAATGGGAAAAATATTTGCACTATACTTTTGTGTGTACACTTACACTGTTATTGTTATTATTATTATTTTTAAAACGAAATGACTTTATTGTCTTTGAAAAATAAAACCACAATTATTTTTAAATGTAATGTTAGTCCGTTACGCTATTCTTTCAACTTTTAAAGATTAATTATGTTTTTTTCAACAATATATAATTATATATATATATATATATATATATATGAATTAAATGTGGTGCAAACTAGTGTGCAAATATGAAGTATAAGTTTCATCAACAGCTGAGAAGCACATATACCGTATATACGCAAATATATATATATATATATATATATATTAGTATATATATCAAGTCATTGTAAGTTTCATCAACAACAGCTGAGAAGTACATATACCGTATATACGCAAATATATATATATTAGTACATATATCAAGTCATTGTAAGTTTCATCAACAACAGCTGAGAAGCACATATACCGTATATACGCAAATATATATATTAGTATATATATTAAAAAATATTTTTGGTCATTTTACCCCATAATCATAAAAAAAACATTTAATTTTCCTTTGGCCTAAAACATACTCTGATATATTATACAAGTTGTTTAAATGAAATGGAGGAGGAGGAAACCTTTCAGATCACCAAGCACTGGTTCAGTGGTTCTTGCCCTATCCAAGGTAATGTCTTAAAGCTAACTGCGTAAATTGAGTATTTGTGTGTATATATTAATTACACAGTACACACACATTCACCATATATGTGTGTGTGTGAACGCTATTTTTCTTATCTCTTTTAAAATGGTTGATCAATGTGAATCAATTTTTTGGAATAGAAACAATAAAACTTCGTCAGCTTCCTTGCAATTTACATGCTTGATTTGATACAGTATTTGTCAGTACCTGACGACCTTCACGAGTGTTTTACCCCTCACATTGGCATTATATATACATATACATATATATATATATATATATCGTGTGTAAAGGTTAAACTAAAGCTAATTAGGGTTCATCTGTAGAAAGATAAAATTTAATTTTGGGTACTTCAATCATAGATAAGCCAATTAAAAATACAAATATAATCACCAAACCATTGACTCAATCTGAAATTGCATTATTTCAAACACTTTTGAGTCTGAATTCCTCTTTTTAACCTAACCCTAACAACCTACCTACTAACACTTGACAATCCACTTTACTAGATTTGAGCAATCCAAGAAGCAATGACACTGATTCTTTAGCTCAAAATTGAGAGACATGCACAGAAATTCTTTGTTGTCCCACAATTCTGGTACATATACAAGCCCAGGAACACCAGATTACCTGGATACCAGCAATGTGGGGGGAATTCAAAAGGGATGGTGTTCGGAACGAGTACCGATGCCGGTAAACCCTAGCCGGAGGCATCTAAGTGCTGCTGGTTTGATGCCATTCAATAGCGGAAGGACTCTGCCTTCGAAATGGGATGATGCTGAAAGGTGGATTACCAGCCCTGTTTTGGGATATGGTGTAAGCAAGAATTCTTCAAATTTGCTATCTCAGAGACAATCCAAGTCGATGAGCGGTCCACTTGGCGCTCCAGGGACCGTGTGCTACTCAAATTATTCGTCTGCCATGCCGGTGCAGCAAGGAGGAAGTGTGAGGAATTTCATGGCTGGCTCGCCTTTTACAACTGGAGTACTGGTACCAGATGGTCTGTCCATTCATTATGGTAATGGCAATGGTGGGCATTGTAAACCGGTACTCATGGTGAATAATGTGGCGCAAGATGTTAGTCTACCCGGGTGGTCAGATTTGTTAGGCGAGTGTTCGTTGCCCAGCTCCCGAGGTACGACGATCTTCCCTTGGTTTTTAGATCTTGTTTAGTCAATCTATTTGTCTGCTTTCTGAAAGTAATAGCTTAGGCTTTTTTCCAAATCAAGATTGATTGAATGACAAGAACTTTATGGTCTATGTGACATAAAAAGCAAGAGATTCACTTACTGTTTGAATTGTTTCTTGCCATTTTCAATTTCCACTAAATGACTTCATGAATGCATTACTTCACTAAATGTATGTAACGATAGGCAGCGCGTGGATTGGAGGTGCCTAGAGATAGTTATGACCAATTGTGACTCCTCAAGCATCAATGTTGTTTCTTCTTATTAAATAGAAAATTATTTGAATTGCATACGAACAGTGATATGTTTTGTGCTTGCACCTGAATGCCATGATGGGCTTTAAGAGTGCAACCTTGAGCCAACTTGGGGACTCTATGCATCCACGAGAGGTGTTTAGTGCACGTTGGGTATAAGGTCATGCTGCCCACTGGTAATTGCTTCATTATCAATTTATCATGCTTTGACTAACTACAATGGCACACATTTTTTTTTTTCCCGGAAGGTACAATGGCACACTTTCCGTGGCATCATGCCGTAGCCAACACATCCCTTGTGCCTCATCAAACCACAACCTCCTTGATGTTTCCTGCCATGAAATGTCAATACACAATTGTGGCATACAATAAGTCCAGCCACATGACACCTTTGTGATAGGTGCTCAGATTATTGTGTCGACACACCATAATCACTTGAATAAAAAGTAAAAAACAAGAAATTCGGTCCTTTCTTATATTCTTAGTATGTCCTTGCTCAAAGGAGACGTTGAGAGGAGTGAATAGCTCACCAGATGCCAAGAAAAACACCAATGACTTACTATTACAACATCTGTAGTTGCCAAGATACCTGATGATATGGTGCACTGTTATATATCTTTAACAATTACATCAGCTAATATTGGCTTACCAATGCTGAATCAAATGTACAGATGAGAAGCTTGAGGACACTAAGGATTCAGAAGACATGGTCCCTCGTGTTGTTTCACGACAGGATATGGCAACCCAGATGAGCCAACCGGGTAGCAGCCCCTCATCTCCCGAAGGAATATCATCTTTCTCTACCTCTCCTCATGCAATCCTTTCCCTTGTGGAGCCAAACAGCAACTGTTCTGCTAAATCGGAAGTCAGGGATGTGCAGGTAGACAAACGAGCCATCACGATAAGGCAGTTCAAAGAGAAAGGTTCACCAGATGTTGAGGACTTTACTTCACCTTGGGATGCAGAGGCAACAAATAACACATCCAAGTATGTTCTTATTTTTTTGCACATTATTTTTTTCTTGTTCCCTTTTATTTTTGAGAAGTGATCGATATTCGTAATCCCTAAAGGGTTCTCACACTCCACATTAAATCTTTTAATAAAGAAATGATACAGTTGTCCTCAAAAGTACATTGTAAGAGTTTTTGAAACAATTGTGGGTGTGAGAATTGCATCATTTACTTTTTCTAAAAAAGCAGGTGGAGCGTGAGTGTTTTTTTGGAGTGAATATCATTTCCCTTACCTTTTTGGCATCATATTACTTCTCTATTATTCTCCTTCCTCATTCATTAAAATCAAAAACTTCAGAGAGATACCAAACAATTGAAATTCTGAAGGAAAGACTTTAAGGGGAACATAAAACCATTTAATTAACTTATCTCTTAAATGCTTTCACTGGACTTACAAGTTGATTTAATCTCTCTCTGCCACATTTACCTGGGCTGCATTTCATGGCTTAAGTTAGAACATCCATCATATTTTACTCTTAATATTTCATACGCGAAATCAACTTTCTTCCCCTATGCAAGATTATACACCACCTTTATTTTTGGTAACAATGTGCCCTGTTATGAGTTTTTGTGGCATGAAATTGTTGATTTCTTGAATATTATATTTTTAAAAGGGCCATAATTATTTGTGTATATCATGCAAAAAAGCATTCAAAAACAAGATCTACAAGATGATTTAGAAAACATATAGGAGGCTATAAAACCACTGCAGCTAGAAAACTGAGAAAACACTGCTCTGTCAAAATCTGTCGCGCAATGTCCTTAGAATACGCTTGAGCACCAAAAGCCGTCATGCCAATCATTCTAGTCTCTTGTTGAATGGAAAACAAAAGAACAGAAAATAAATTCATTCTAGTCTCTGATAGCTTCCTCACCCTCAAAATTTCTCCTGTTCCTTTCTTTCTGTCAAAAATGAAACTTCTCCAATGTTGACTCCTCTTATTAGTTATTAGGCCAAGCTTTTTAATTCCATCCATCTTTCACCTCCCAAGTAGAAATACGCATTTACCAAGATGTTATGAAGGGGTAGCATATTTTTCACACAATACAAACACGCTAACATTCTAGAGGATGTTTCTTCTGACTTGGTCGAACCAACAATTACTTTGATCTGGAAAGAAACTTCCATATGCAGGCCTCCTGAGGTGGGTTGATTATCAACTATATCACCTTTTTTCAGCGTGTTCCTGTTTGTCATTTGGGACGTTATCAACTACTACGCTATGAAATAAAACTCAGATAAAAATCGATCTACACCAAACATTTTTTTGCTTCTCTGAGGAAAGCTCAATTATCACAGTAAATTTCCAATAAAAGTATGCATTCATGAGGGGAACCTGATTTTTTAATTCTATCTCTAAAGAGCTCTGTCAACCTTGAAGATGCAAGATAAATTCTCTCCCAATTTGGAAAGAACAATTCTACGCTTCAAATATTTTTCAACCCCTTTTCCCTCTATTTTCAGTCTATTTATAGACTGTTACAAATCTTCTTGAAACTTCCTAACAAACTCCTTGCGTTAGGCTGACCTTCTGGGCTTCTTTTGGTTATGGGCCCAATCCCGTTTATCTTAAATTGGGCTTTCAAAATGATCTTCCGGTCCTGGGCCTGATCAATGAAGACTTGGGCCGGATCGGTTGCTTTTGCTTGACCCGTTTCTAGCAATTTGGATCGCGCCCGGCCCAGGCCAATTTTAGTATCCTCATCTGCCCCCATAATCTCTCCCTAATTAATTAGGGTGAGATTATCGAAAGGACACAATCATGATATGACGGCTTGAGGCGGTGATGTCGGGAAGCGAACGGTTGGCTTAGAGACCCACGCTTTGAGATCTGTTGCCCCATTATTGCCATAATTCCTTGGATGTTGAACCATTTTTGCTTTAAAAACCCAAACTTCCCACAGACGGCGCCATTGAAGATGCAAGATAAATTCAAATATTTTAAATTTGAAAATATTTTTCAACCCCTTTTCTCTCTATTTTCAGTCTATTTATAGACTGTTACAAATCTAGTGTTTATTCACCATCCACTGTCCTTAAAGATTTTTTATTTTTTTATTTTTTTTTGCAATTCTGTGAAAGTTGTGAGGAAACTTGTAGGTAAGTTCAGAAAAGCTCTGTATTATGGCAAATTTACCCCCTTTTTGGTACACACCACTCCTTCCACGCGACTAAAAGGGCCAGGAGGATCATCACACATCTCTATATATAGCTTGCATTTGCCAATGAACATAACGTTACATATACAGAAGAGATTGAAGGTGTCTTATGTTTCCATGAATTGTGCAGGCTCCAAAGAGATGAAGCCAAGATCACTGCCTGGGAGAACTTGCAGAAGGCAAAAGCTGAGGCCAAAATTCGGAAGCTTGAGGTTCATTTAAAATCTGCTTCTTGTTTTATAGACTGTCAAATTTACTATGATATTCTTCGGATATCCATATTTTTCAGGGAAGAAAATGTGGATCACTGATGTAACACCTATCTTTTTGTTGCTTGTGTTGCATGTTTTACTGAGATACACTGCATATTTTATTATAAAGCTTCATATGGTACACATAATTGAGGCCGAACGATTTGGTGCTGTGGCCTTTACTAAAATTTTTTTTTTGGTTCAGATGAAACTGGAAAAAAAGAGATCAGCTGCTATGGATAAGATCCTGAACAAGCTGAGAATTTCTCAGATGAAAGCCCAAGATATGAGAAGCTCAATTTCTGACAGTCATGCCTCTCAGATTCCTAGGACTTCCCACAAAGTTGTATCCTTCCATAAGTACATCAAAACGCGTTCCCTCAGCAGTTGGTTCACCTGCCATGCATGCTAATCCTTCCAAATTCTCTCTCTAGATCATCCTTGACACCAGGTATTTTTAATGCTTCGTAGTTTTTTTTCTTCAGAATTTGTGAATCTCATAAGTTTGAAGGTTTATGGCCAAATGATGAGAACAGCTGGTGCAAGCTATATATATACGTGAGATAGAGTCTTTAAAATTTATGTAAAGTGCTGATTAGCTTATATACCATAAGGAACTTCATTTGTAACTATTACAGTATCTATCAATCAGTACATCAGGTGCTAATAATTATATATATATTCCGACTCCAATTAACGACGAGTTTTTCAAACTCCACTCCGCTCATACAACCCTCACCTAAATAGCAACCAGAATATTTTATGATGTTAGTGGCAATAAAACCAGTTTAGCAAATTAGGTTTGCGGTTCACTGTAGTTTTGGCTGCTGTTAAATAAATATTAATCCATGTCTGATATATGTTAGTGCTGTTGTTCTGATATTGTTGTGTGCTCACAACTTTGATTTTTGGTGCATGAATTTTTTCATTATGTATTGTTTGAATGTTAAGAAAGATGTGTCTGTCAGGTCGAGGCTGCTGTTGTATGATTACAAGCTCTTCTCTCCTACAGTTTGGCATATTCGTGCTAAATTGCTAATTTGGATTCAGAGAGAAATGCTACTTGTAAGATGAAATATGAAGATCAAGGTTGCTGCTACTTTAACGCCGACACAAGTCTTTGAATCTAGTTCAACAGTAGCCGGGAGTGAAGCATATTTCACCAAGCTGTGGAAAAAGAAAAAGAAAAGAAAAGAAAAGACGGCCGCGAGGTCTCACTGCATCACTTGGTTGGGGTACATAATGTATTTAAAAACTCTGCTAGTATTACACTATATTTTCAGGCACAGATCTCATATTGATGTCTATTCGTCATGTATTTTTCCTGTCATCAAATTTTCTTTGATATGATATGAACATTTTTATTTTTATTTTTGTTGTTGTTTTATTTATTTATTTTTTCCCAGTTCCGGTAGAAGTAATGCATGAGAACATGTGGGGAGGGCTTCTATGATGATGGCGACCTCATCCTATCACAAAAAACAAACTCCTATTGTTTTAGGTCTAAGTTTTTGGATCACTATAAATCTATTAGCTTTCAAAGTTTTCGTATATGTGAGAGATAAACAGCATTGAGTTCTCTGTTTCATTTTTCAGAATACCCCCAGTGAGCTCTCCATTTCATTTTGAGAATACCCCTCAGTGAGCTCTCCATTTAATTTTCAGAATACCCCACCACGCTGATGGATGAGAAAATCAAATTTAAAATTAATTATTAAAAAATATATCAAATTTTAAAATTAATTATTGGAAGAAATTGTAATTGTACAAAACTCCAAAACTCCTTTTCATTTCATACTCACCAATATGCTCTTAGTTCTCTACATCTCTAATTGATTAGGTTAAGAGGGTAGGGTAAAAATCATCTCCAGCTGAACAATGCACCATTTCCTCCATTTTGAAATGAGTGGTCCAGAAATGGCCACGTCACCCATATTTGGGATGCATAGTAGGAAGATATTGGGATATTTGGGATGCATAGTAGGAAGATATTGGGATACATAGTAAAAAAATGTTGGATGTTCCTTATGAAAGTGTTGGGATGCATTTTTATTTAAAAAATGTAGCAAATGAAAGTACTGTGGGATTAAAAATGATCCTAGTCCGTATGTTTTAAATTGGAGGTACCCTAATGTTGAGATATTTCCAAATCATTAGTACATCAAAAACATAGTATCTTCCCTATAAGTTCATTAGATTTTGCTTGATCCATGATTTGTCTCTCTTTATTAAGTCGGTTGGATAAACTAGTGCTGGTGTGCTCATTAGCTTTCACAGACTTTGCATTAATTAGAGAATATTTGCGCACTAAGATTATTTGGTGTGGGACAAATAAACTCCCATCCCTCTTTATAGACCAAGGTGCCTCAGCGATCAAAGAATTATAGAATGAGATTCTAAAATACTCTATCAAAAAAACATATCTAAAATATTTGGAAACTCATTGTACAATAGAATTCTAAATAATGTTACACAAACCTATAAAACTCAAGTATGAAGAATTCTAAAATGTTTTGTCATGCAAACTATCCACAAGTTTAAAGTGTTCTAAAATGCATTGTAATTGCAATACAATTCTAAATGATACTACACAAATATTTGGAAACTCATTGTACAATAGCATCGTTACGACTTTCTAAATATTTTAAAAACTGTACAATACAATTCTAAATGATACTACACAAATCTTTCTAAATACTTTTTATTTTCTAAATAATACTACACAAACCTTTCTAAATACTTTTTGATAAAAAGTATGGGACACATCTACAAAGTGTAGAGTTCGAGTTCGTGTAAATACAACACATGATATAGAATTTAAATATAGTAAAATTTTAAGTAGCAGAAATTAAATTTATTTTTAATTATCACTAAAAACTTTAACACTTGAAATTCAGTCCTTAATATTTAATTTTATGAAACTACTACTTTTTAGTTAATACATCTGAAATAAACACAGTCACATATTCTTTGATTTATAATACTTCGGGGTGCACGGACAAAAAACCAAATCTAATTCGTACTCAACGAATTCATAAAATTTGAATTCAATCCGTTGGGAGCTTTAATCAAATCCGTGAAATATCGAATTTGATTATTTTAATTTTATAGATAGTTTCTATAAACAACCTAATAATTTCTTAATTTTGTAGCCCAATATAAAATTGAGATGAAATCATTATAACATGACGAAGACTATTGAAGTATCAACATTGGTGCAGATTAAATCAAACCAATATTTTTAGAATAATCAAACAGTGCCAATGTCAATTTGTATGAAATAGGAATTTATTTTATTATTTGGAACATTTTTCTTTTATTATCTTTACAATTATATACATAACAAATTAAATAACAAATGAATAACCAATTTTTTTTTAAGTTTCATAGAATTATACTTCTACGTTTTCGAATCCTTTTTATACCATATTTTATTGTGTCTTATTTAAAAGAAAGACATGACATCATGATAATTGAGATTAAAGACATCAAAGTATACCACGAACAAAAATATAATTATAATGACAAAACAGAAATTATAATGACAAGATAGAAAAGTCAAAACATATATCATATAATATAACATAATATATATATATATATATATATTCAAACATAAATATATATATATATATATATTTATGTTTGAATAACTTTCAACTCGAATAAAAATATTATAAACTAATCAAGGTTCTATAATTATCATACTCAATAAAACATATAAATAAAAATGGGTGTTGATATTGGGGATTTGGGACTCCACTAATAGACTAAATGTTCCACCCTCTTTATTTTAAAAAATAAAATGTCCTTTCGTTGCACTATCTTTAATTCTTATGTTTTTAATACCTTGATTGCCCTCTTGCCCTCTTGATTCTTCCAATTCTTTTTAACCTTACTATCTCAATTCTATTCATCTCAACTCTGTTTTTCTTTTTTCTTTTTTCTTTTTTTTTTTAATTTTTTTTTTTTTATTTTAGAATTTCAATTTATATATCAAAGTTTTCTCTCTCGTATTAAAATTTGACGACTCCTTTTTGCCTTCCTCATAATTTCAATTTGTCAACTTTTTCTCTTACAAAGCTAAGTTCAGGATTTTCATTTTGAAATTTATGTGTTTGTAGTGACGACAAAAATGTAATTTATTTAATATACACACACACTATCAATAGGTTTATCCATTCATACAATGATACAAATACCTTGTATTCTAATCACATACATTTTATTATTATCCTAAGTAATTGGTGCTCTCTCAAGTTATGATATTGAATCCTATACTTTTCCACTTCTATTTAATGATAATTTCTTTCTCCTCTTTGATCTACACTTTAATTGTATTTGTATCTATTATTCTCAACATAGCATCCTAATGGATAAAATGTAGTGCTAAAATAATATTTGATAGTTTAATATTTTCTTGTAAATATATATATATATATATATATATTCAAAACCAGCTCAAAAAATA
>JAOTQH010243446.1:0-12484 GCA_025631255.1 Cornus kousa
ATCGTGACCCGTGTCAGGATTTAAAACTACTCCATATTGGTTTAAATGATAGTGCACTCCACCTGCATAATTATTCCCACATTCCATTGTCATCTATCTATCTATATATATATATATATATATATATTACTATGATTAGAGTTTAAATGATTGTGCACTCCACCTGCATAATTAAGGGTATACTTTCGTGTTTTATGCATTGGTGTGCACAGAAGTAGAGTATCGAGGTAATTTTTATTTTGATTTGATTAATGTTTTTTAATGTTTTTATATGGTAGTAAAACACTAGCCTCTCAATAATGTAATATGTCACGATCACTTTTCTTAATGCAACTTTTTTATTAGCGTGAAAATTAATTTTAATTAAAAATTAATTCTGATACCATCTATCACAAATATTTTTTAACATTCATTTTATTTTTCAATCTTGTAATACATAGTTAAAAAATTTTACAACAAATTTTATATAAACAAATGTATTTCAAATAATTATTGAAACACACCTCACAGCTCACAACATACACATTGTTTTATTTAAATGAAAACAAAAATGTAAAACGGACACTGTTGCCAAATGGTGCTAACACGTCTGCCCCAAAATCCAATGAACTGTAGATTTAGAAGTAGAAATTTCCCGCCGCGTGAGATGTCAATGATGACATCTTCCACTTTGCTGCTTTTTATAACCAGAGGACTCTGACACACAACAAGGCAGCTTAAAAAAAAAAAAAATGAATAAAATAAAAAAAAACAAGAAGAGTTTAAAAGCAAAAAAGCCTTTCAATTGATTTGAATGACTATTTTCGTTTGATTCAGCATCAAAGAAATGAAGAGCAAAGGCAAGGTAGCAGGAGGAGGAGCTTGGTGGAGCTTCGGCACCAAGCTAGGGTTACCTGCTATCTTCCTCTTATGCTGCTTCTTCTTCCTCGCCGGACTCTTCGGTTCCATGCTTCTTTCTCAGGTCACTCACACACATACACACACACACTCTCTCTCTCTCTCTCTATATATATATATATATATATTTGTATATATACATATGTAATTATATATGTTAGTTATTGAATTGATCGATCGTGTACAGGATGAATCTGGTTTGCGGCCGAGGCCTAGGTTACTGGAATCGGTCACTGAGGGGAGAGATTTTGATCTGTTGCCTCAAGGCCAGACCGGCGAAGATTCGCTTACATCGATCCCCTTTCAGGTGCTTGATTTTGCTCTTATTAGTTCTATATACTATAAGTTTATGAATGAATGATTTGTAAGCACTGTATTGTTGTATGCTGAGTTCAAGTGATTTGTGAGTGCGTTTTTAATGATTTAAAGAGTGGCAAATGTAAAATTACTGATATCAATTTGATTTATGAAGTGAGTCACTAGTTGGCAAATCAAGGTAAAAAAAAAAAAAGAATAAAAAAAATCATACCTTGAGTTCAGTGACTTGGCCTATGACATTGTTGTATGGGTTTCTTAATTATGTGCTAAAGCTATTGGCTTGTTTTGATTGTGTAATATCGTATGATCACTCGTGACATATTTGTAACTTCATGGTTGGTTCTAAAAATGATTCTTCCCCACCCCCACCTCCATTTTTCTTGTTACATATCTATTCATCACTGCAAGAACTTACATCAGTAGGGTTTGTTGCTTAGAAAGCTTGATTAATTGTTTTCATTTTGCATTGCAACATGGCTATGCAACAATTATGCAGTTCATCATGCTCGATATTTGAAATTTGAATTGTCCATTGGGCAGTTGGTTTGTCTCTTAAATGACCTCCTATGACTTCATCATAATATTTGCTTACTTGACCTTATTGTCGACTATGTATTCAAGTAGCTCTTACATGGTGTTCGCACATTCTAATAGTTCAACCACAATGAAGTTACTTGCAGGGACAATTATGCTAATTGGTAGTAGTCCCTTTGGTTGGAGATAAAAAGTGGATGGAAGGAAAGAAAGGGAGGAGGATCGAAAGGATATGTTTAAGGAACGACCTTCCTTTTGTTTGGTTAAGTGGATGAGGAAATAAAGTAGGTGACATGTTCCATTATTTGGTAGGAAGGAAGGAAATAGGAGGTTTTCAATATTATTTTACCATTATACCCCAAACTATATAAGACATTATTGATAAACGAGGATAGTAATGTCTTTCCGATTATACAATATATATCCTTCTTTTTCTTTCCTCCCCTTTTAGTTTTGGAAATGACCAAATTGGTGGTGTTAGAAGGATGATTCATCTATCCTCTCTCCCCTCTACCAAACAGTGGAAGCGTAATCCATTCTTCCTCTACTCACTCCTTGCCTTCCCTCCCGCCCACAAAACATAATATAAGTTATACCTACACATGTAACTTCATTTTTTCCCATTTCAATGCAATTTTCAGATTTCCGTTTAGAACAGTTAATTCTGTATTTTAACTTCCCTTCTCTCTCTCTTTCTCTCTGCTCTCATACTCAATGTTTGAAATTTGAATGCAGCTTTAGAACATTAAAGAAATTTTTTTTGCTGTAAATACTTTTACTGATTTGAGTCCATCAAACAAACTTCCACTTGTTTGAAATTTAGCAAAGTTAAGAAATAACTAATAAATGGGTTTGTAGAGAGAGTGCCATTTCTTTGTGGCAAATGGTTGTCTATTTGGTACTCTTTTCTCCCATTATGTGCTAAACTGCAACATTCCCTGTTCATTCTGCTAATTTGCAGTGTAAACTCTTTAGAAAGAAAAAAAAAAAAAAAAACCCGGTTCTAGAAATCTCTCCATTTCTTTTATTTTTACTGTTCTTCTTCTTCTTCTTCAAGTTTCTTTGCTTCCCTTCAAACAGTTTTGCATTTCCCCTCTTCAATCAAACCCTAATTTTTCCCCACCAAAATTCTTGCGTTTTTCTTTTCTTTTTATTTTCATTTTCTTCTTTCACTCATGTATTTAGACCTGTCAACGGGTCGGATTCGGACCGGATCATGGTCGATCCGATCGGAATCTGATAAGTGTATTAGTTGATCCGATCTGATAGTCCGATGGATTTTTAACTAATGAATCCATATCTGAAATGCACACACATTATCGGATATTTGATCTGACAATCCGATCTGATTAAATAATACATTTTTTTTTTTCACAAATCAAGCTAGGGTGCAAATAATTATCTCAAAGAAACTACTGTAAAACCCAAAGCTGGCATGATTTTACTGATAGAGAAAAAGGAACATGTGAGAGAGAAAGAGAGAGGTGGGGAAGAAGTAAAAGATGTAAAAAAATCTAAAACATCTTTGTTGTGAAAGAGAAAATTAGGGCAAACAAATTAGGGCTTCTAGATGGAGAAGAAGAAAAGGAAAAGGAAAAGGAAAAGGAAGAAGAGAAGAAAAAGGAGAGAGAATGGGAACTTAGGATAATCACCGCATGAAGGTTCCGGCTAGGATTTTGGTGGCTGTCAACCAGCACTCTTCCCTTTCCGTTTTAGTCGCCCCTGTATGTACCACATTCTGGAACTTGTGATTTTGTGGGTGTTGTGAAGAACAAGTGATATATATTAAAAGCATTATTATAATGTAGGTGAGAACACCATACTTTAGTTCATATGCAATTGTGATTGGTCATTTTATTAAATCTATACAAATCTAATAGTGGTTATTAAATCTAAACAAATCTAATCTGATGGTTGATATTAATGATAAATAAAATATAAATAATATATATATATATATATATATATATAAAATATTAATCGGATCGGGTTATTAACGGATCGGATTGACCCTAATCCAAATCCAATTTGTTAACTTAACAGGTTATCAGATTCGGATCCTTATTGGATTATCGGATTTGAAACTCAATCCATATCTGAATAATTGGATCGGATTCTGATCAGAATTCGATCCATTGACAGCTCTAAATGTATGATATATGTGCCTCGTTTTCATGCTTGTCAATTATTTGCTTTTTATAAAGAGTGTTGTCTACTAATACACTTGCTTTCCATTGATTCAAGGAAAGAACGGTTCTATATTTTTATCCATATGGGCTGGAACACCTTTTGGATGGTATAAGTTAAGACTTCGCTTCCAAAAAGATAGATTTGACTCTTATCCACCAGCATCCACTACCGGAAGGAATTGCCTCACTTACTGCCTACTCTTATTCCCATCAATATGCCGGGAAACAAGAATTTTCTCTCTCATGCCCTTTACCCTTTTTTTTTTTTTTTCCTTAGTACCTCACACACATGCCTCCACTGAGGCTCGAACCCTTGACCTCTCTATGGGAAGTAGGGGCCTGGTACCGCTAGGCCACTGGCCTATTGGTCTCTCAAACAGCCTAACAGAGATATAATGTTTCACTTGCTCTACCGCTGTCATTGCTTGTAAAGAATCTATCTTTACAGCCGCCTTCTCTTCCTTTTCATTACAAACAAAGCGATCCACTTCCATGACTTTCTTCTTCTTTCCCCCCCTCCCCTCTTTCTATTTCTTCTTCAAATTTATTACTACAATTCTATGAACTTATTGTCTGTATTTTATGTCTTTGAACTTTTTATTTACAGTATTTACTGCAATTTTTGTGAATTGTGAAATGTTATTTGAATCGTGATTATTGCACTGATTCTGCACTTCAATTTTTTGCTTGCATTATGTTGAATGTGCCCCTGATACAAATTCCTGGCTCTATCGCTGGTTGGAGGGGGTTTATATATATATATATATATTCACAGAATTTTCCATTTTCAGCCCCCTTTTTTTTATAACCTTATGTAGGTTTTAAGCTGGAAACCACGTGCAGTGTACTTTCCTGAATTTGCAACTGCAGAACAATGCCAAAGCATAATTAAAATTACAAAGAAACACCTTGCACCCTCGACCTTGGCTTTACGTAAGGGAGAAACACCAGAAAATACCAAGGGAATCAGGACAAGGTACTCAATGTTTCAGTAAATAAATGAACACAGGTGCACACACGAAGTACTTCTATATATATATATATATTTTTTTTTTGTAGAAATGTTGCATTTTTTCCGGCATACGTGTGATGGAAAAAATATTTTCTCACTAAATGTATTTACTTGATTCATTGTCTCCAAATACCTATTTAAGATAGATATAGAGTACTATTAGTTCTTACCTGTCTTTTCAATCAGCTCTGGCATGTTTATAAGTGCATCTGAAGACAAAAGTGGGATTTTGGATGTCATCGAGGAGAAAATTGCAAGGGCCACAATGATTCCCAGAAGTCATGGGGAGGTACTTTTCATTATAAAGTTAAAAATTATCTTTCCTCCCTCCTTTTTTCCCTGATTTAGATTTAGGTTACAATATTTTATTTTTATTCATATGAATTCATTATAATAAAAAATGTCAGTATGCTTGTAGAACTCATCTTTGCTGTCAAACATAAATTACATGCAATTTCATATGCTGTAAAGTCAAAGTGACGACATCCATGATTATAGATGCACAACCAAAGCGACCTTCACACAACGTGGTCCATGTAAACCCAGAGTAAGAAAGAAAAAAACATACTGGCATTACATGTGGTCTTTGTAAATGCAGAGTAAGATGTAAAATAAAGATCCTGGCATGACTTAGGTGTTGTTGACAAAAATGAAAATTTGGCAATGAGAAGCTTCAGTGTTGAATTAGTATTTAGAGGTGCTGATTTTCAGAACTGAAAATTTTAAAAGTAATTTTGTATGTTCATATGTAAGACTAATAGCATCTTCCGCTGAGTGTGTTCACTACTCGGTGATAGGTTGATCATTTAGAATTCAGGTAATTTTAAGTAGAATTTACAATTTAAATGGCAGCTAATTATGCATTCTCATACATACTTAATCTAATAGGTTTATCAAACAACACCTAAAAATTGGATTTTCCTCCATAACTTAATATAACAAATTGTTGTTGCAAACTTGAGGTTTATAAATTATTTAACAATCCCCCTCTTCTAGAAAAAGGACTTTGCAATTATCTTGACTTGATATGTGCCATTAACTTCGAGCTTCGGTATTATTCACTGAGTTACGTAGTTTTAGGTTGCATGATGGGTTGGACATTTCTACAAGTTCAAAGTAGTGCTCATGATAGCATGGCTAGGGCTTTGGCACATGTCAGTGGGCATCAACAGCGTTGACAAGGAAAGAGCAATTCTGATGGCAGGGCGGGAACCCTGTTAGCGACCTACATTTTGCAAATCATTCAATTGCATATAAAAATTTGTGATATTGTGGCCCAAATTTGGTGCGGGGTTGCGTTGCGACCCACTTATGACCCGACGACCCGTTCGATGAGCTTTGCGTTACGACCCCTTTTTTTGCTCATGGGTCGTGGACCCTAATTAGTCTGTTGTAGCCCGATATATAAGGGCGCTTAGGGTTTGGAGTGGTGAAAGAGAGAGACTCTGAAATTCATACATAAATAGAGTGGGGTTGAAAATTTGTAATCTTCGATTTTACACATAGTGAAAACTTTCACCGGATCCCAACTATGGATGGAGGCTGTTGCCGAACCACGGATAAATCTTTGTGTTATTTGTGTGGTGTGTTTGCTTTTCTGTCATGATTCTTGGTTCAACTTGGGTTCGTTGCGTTTGTCATAACAAAATTAACTACATAAACGGATCTTTTTATTTTAAATTAATATTTAGTATGCTGTTTTTATAGGGCGAAAATGAGAACCAAGAAATTTTATGAGAAAAGTATAGAATTACAGAAATGTTTTTGGATGAAAGTTTCTTATGTAAAAATGTTCTATAGAAGGTGTTTCTCATAGAAGTATTCAGCTACTTCAGTGCTCAATTTGAGGAGGAAAGTGATTGTTTTGTCCCACATTGATTGTCCAACTCATGATATTTAGGTGAAGATTATGTGTTTGGAAACTTTTACCTAGATTCTGTTCCGATCCCTTTTCCATAAATAGCGAAGTTATTCTCATGAAATTAAGTAAAGGAAATGCATTGAAATGTCAGTTCCTGTTAATTTTGTAATATGGAGTTTATATTTGCAGTAAACATTTGAATCACAGCTGCTAATGGAAACATAGAGTATATCTGAGTTTAGGGGTCATCAATGCTTCTTGTGAAGCCCCATCTCTTCCAAAGATGAAGTAGTTACAAAGATTGTAGCTTAATTGCTTATATCGTCTAAAACGCCACCCAACATATGATCAAAACTCTCTATCATGAGTATGCGAAGCATGTGCATCAATCATATCGATCATGGTAGGATGAGATTCGAGCGATGAGATTCATGTCGGAGACCTTGCTCTGATGCCATGTTAGACAACCAGTTGTCCAAAAGCTTAAGCTATTAAGAAATGCTCCAAATTATATATTTCAAGCTCTTACACCCCGCTTCACGTATGACCTCATCTTGCCTGTGTTGAAGCAATTAGACAGGTAAACAAATTGCATGTAAACTTGTACAAACAAACAAAAAAGGAGAACAGAGACTTGAAAGGTTGATGTGCCTGATATTCCACCGTGTATCTTATTTGCAAATTTATAACTATTGTTGTCAAGCACAGATATATAACTACACCACAACTGAAATCCTTGTTGTAGCTATTTAGACTCCTCTTTTGTGTTCTGGATCCCAAGATGATTTTTATGCATTCTAAGTTGTATATTTTAAATATTCGTATCTTCTAACACATCTTATTTGATTCTAAGAAGTAAATCCATACGTGGTTCAGTTCCAAGAAAAAAAACCATGCCCGGTAAATGATATGTTTTTCTACTAAAACAATCAACTTCATGAATGGCATACGCCTGAGTGTTTTCTACAAAGTTTTTATGCTAAATATGCAGTTATGTTAATGTCTTTTCAATTGAATTAGTTAACCTTTCATTTCAGGGAGGTTCTAAATTTGTCTGAGTAATTTGAGGATATCATCATGTTTCAGGCATTCAATGTCTTGCGCTACGAGGTTGGGCAGAGGTATAATTCTCATTATGATGCGTTCAACCCTGGTGAATATGGCCCACAAAAAAGCCAAAGGGTACATGTTAACTAAAATTATACATACTTTTTGAGTGATCGTTTGTTTACTAGTTGTAGCTTTTTTTCTTAATGAAAAACAAATCATTTGTTTACTGCATGTGGAAATTTGTCTTGTAAAAACTACTATGTTATTTGGATTTGGGTATGAAAATCGGATGTGGGTGTGTGTTCAAGTGTCGACATCCCTTTATTTCAAATCCTAGGACATGGAAAAATGTGTCCAAAAGTTGGATACAGGTACGTAGACATGATTATGCATTTGAATACATTGTGTAATGTTTGAAATGTTGTTATTTTTAATCAAATAGCATGCGGTAGAAAAGGGGTTTCTATCTATTTAGAAATAGGAAACTCTTCTATGCTATTAAATTTGAGTTTTAATTTCTTCAATCATCACATGAAAGAGAGTTTCCAATTTGGAGTCATGTGTCGGACATATATCCCATACTTTTACTTGTGTTGTGTTGACGCAGGTATGTGAAGGGAGATTGGAGAGTCCGTGTAACAGAGGTTTTGTTTGATATAATTGTTTTTCTGCATAACATGCATGCAGACACACGTATTCATCACTTTTTATTGAAACATGATAGGCAGATATTTTAACAGTGGAAAGGTGTATCGTTATTGTGCTCCTGTATTCTTACCGTTTTGATTTCTTTTTCCTGCTGAGTTGCTTGATTTCTTTGAGAAAAACATCCATTATCGTTTTATAACTATACTGAAGTAGCAGAATATTTTATATCAAACATTCCCCTGACCTGGGACTGCATATTACCCGCAGATAGTACAATTTGAATTGGAATACCACTTTATATACTTGAAAGTTTAAACTCATTAAGTTCATGACATAAATGTAGATGCATTTGGTATAAATATCAGTAGCTTCCATGGATTTTTTTTTTTTTTAATTGGTGGTGGAACATGTAAATCTTGACAATATCGAGCCAGTCCCATGAAACTCATCTCTGAATTCATTCATTTGATGCCTTAACTGCAAGGATGAATAGTATATGGAATTATCAGTACTTAAACTCTCTGTATTATTAAAATGTGATGAAGACCTATGTTACCTGGATTTGGATATGTCTGTCAGGTTCAATTATGTATCCAAGCGTCAGACATATCAAATTTCCAAACCGAAAGACACGGGGACATTTCTAAATATTCATATTATCTAATATTTCTATTTCATGTTACGTAATGTTCAGTATAGGTATTTCACTCATTTTGAAGCAATGATACGGTAAAATTGAATCATTCAATATGTTTTTAAGGTGCATGTCCAACCAAAAGTGTATCCCTTACCCATGTCCAATTATTGTGTGTCCAACACGGGTGATTACCTACTTTTGAAGAGTCCGTGTGAAGATTGAAGGCTCATTTCCTGATGCTTTGCTTGGAGATTTATAATGAAAATAGCCGTTTTCAATAAAATTGTGGAGATTATTTCATTTTTAAGATTTACTATCTACTCTGGTGACAGTAACGGTCATCATCTCGCACAACCTCAATTTACTGTGACATTTAATGATTATCATTGAAATGGTGTATGGCATCCTCTTATATGACACACCCTTGATTATCTCTGTCGACAGTTGAATGATATTGAAATTATTTTCTAGCATCCGACAATGTCAAACCACATAGCAACAAATGAAATACTCTGCTTTTACCTACTTTTTATATTTTTCTAGGCAATGAATCAGATAAGATATTGTAAGTTGATTTTCCTTTTCAGCAAGTATTATGTAATATGATGTTCAGTTCCATCTTTTTAGTTTTTCTTGATGGCCAGAGAAGAAATATATTCAAATATTGTTCAGTGCTTAAATTCTATGATATAGTAGCATTTTTCTTGTGTTAACCTTCCTTTAGGATCACTAATTTGAACTGTCAACTAATGGGTAAAACTCATTGATAGAATTGCAAAAGTTGTCATAATAGTTCTTTTTCATGATTTCAACACACCACTAATGAGCCAATGATTGCTGCAATTTCTAACATCAAACTCGATTTTACTTCAATACAGATTGCTTCTTTCTTGTTATATTTATCTGATGTTGAAGAAGGTGGAGAAACAATGTTCCCATTTGAGGTAGGATCGGACCCTTATTTCCCTCATTTTGGTTTTTTGAAGTTCTTTTTCATTTTCTTTTTTGTTTGCGTGTGTGCATGCGGGTTTTCAAATTAAAGGGGGTCACCATATACTTGTTTTTGCAGAATGGATTAAACATGGATGCAAACTATGATTTTCGCAAGTGTATTGGTTTGACAGTGAAGCCACGGAGAGGTGACGGGCTTCTTTTCTATTCACTATTTCCAAATGGTACAATTGATCCGGTGAGTGTTTCTTCTTGCCGTCGGTATCATCACTGCAATTTAAACTAACAAAAAAAAGAAAAATATCTGGTGTCTTGCTCTTTATCTGAATACTTCTGCAGTTTCCATCATTGCACACTATCTAAGCGTAAAAAGTAAAAGAAATCTTAAATAACAAAATGGAAACTGGCCAAAGAATATATATTAATGATTACTTGATAACTAGTTGACAACATTTTGAATTATAGTATAAATCCAGAGTGAATGATCATGACCCTTGCTGCAACCTCTTTATATGAAGAAAGCCGTGAAATATACAGGATATACAGGACTGTAGTAAAGTGAGGTGAAAATGGATATTATGTCACATGTTGGTTCTTGACCAACCACAGTACTGCACGGTCAAATTTCTTGGAGGGAAAAAAAAAAATTCCTTAGAGAAGGTGAATTTTATTTTTTATTTTATTATTAGTTTTTTGGTACCTTGGCAAGAAATTCATACCCTCCTCTTTGGCCCTATAGGGACTTGAAAGTTGAACCCTCGACCTTTCTACTTTGGAAGTACCACTAGGTTTCCCCCTTGGTGGTCTTAGAGAAGGTGATTGATCGAGGGGATTATGCCTTTGATCTATTATATGACCTTTTGCATTTATATTTGCAAGCAAAACTTGACCGACCTCAATCGGATGGGACCAAGGCATGGATGATGATGATGTTTGTGAGGAAAAATGATAGATCTAACATGTCCAATTAATATTCTATGGAGAAGAAAGCTGAACATACGTTAATTGATTTGATCGTGGGATAGGAATAGTTGCATTGACTTGTTCAATTATGTTTTATGGCTTTTAGTCCAACTACATTGTATGGAGCAGAATGTTGGGCATTGAAAAAGAAACAAGAACACATTCATGTCACGGAAACGAGGATGTTGTGATGGATAATAGGAGTAACTAGAAGAGATGAGATTCGTAAGGAACAAGTGATGGGAAAACAAGGAATAATGCCTATTAATTATAAAAATAAATAAAGTAGACTTAGGTGGTATGATCATATACAAACCTTGGAAGGTAAGCGACAAAGAGGCCGACCAAAACTAGGACGAAGAAACTAAAAATGACATTAGAAAATTATATATTAGAGGGAACATGGTATATAGAGAAGAACGGAAAAAGAGAACTCATGTGACTCCATTTATATAGGACAAAGGCAAAAGATGATGACGACGACGACGACGACAAGAATAGTTACATAAAAAACTGAGGTGGCAATTGGTTTGAGATTATTGAATAAGATAGAATTTAAATATTCAGATATGCCCTAGATTTAGTACGTGATGATTCCAATCGAGATAGTTCAGTCATATCTAGAGAGGACTAATGATGGCACTATAAGATGTAAGTTGGCATGAGTTGAGTCTGGTTGAAGAGGTGATCAGAGGGTTAGTCAAGTGACTGCTGTATAAATCTATGCACCCGATATTATAGTTGAAATTTATCTTTTAGAATTTCATTGAAAGTTGAAGCGCTAGAGACGTAAAAGGAAATAACATCTCTAGGGTCGTGTTTTTTTTCTTCCTGTTTTGTGCATCTGTATATGATTATGAAACACAATGATAAGCATAATTTTTACAATCATAGATTATCACTAGTGTTACTTTGGAAATGTTCTGGAGATTTATGATAAACATGGTTCATTGCTATATTCACTAATATTTATTGGCATCTGATTGTTGCCTTGATTGTATACACCGCAGACATCACTACATGGGAGCTGTCCAGTAATTAAAGGGGAGAAATGGGTAGCCACAAAGTGGATTAGGGATCAAGAACAGTATGATTAAATGTTTGTATTCAAATCAATACATTCTTCATTTCTTTTGAGTTTCAAAGGAATTTTGTGTTGTGCAAGTGCTGCAATATCTGCCAATTTTCCCAACAAAATGTAGCCGTAGGATGTAATTGTTGTAAAATTGTTGTGAATTAATGGACAGAGAGATGAATGAAAGTGTCTAATGTGTGAAGAAGGGTAATTTACTAAATAAATTCAAATGGTTACTTTTCTGTAATTAAGTTATTTGGTGGCTTTTTTTTGTTGCTAAATGTTACGGCCTAAATGCTGAACTATTGACCCTACTTGTTCGGATGGGTGTTCACCCCAAAGTGTTCCC
>JAOTQH010243477.1:0-12482 GCA_025631255.1 Cornus kousa
TCCACAACCTAATACGACTCTCTAATCCCTTGGGACAATCCCTACTTGCCCTAGCTATATTTTTAGTGAAGGTAGTAGTGGTGGCTTCTATAAATGTAAAACTTGGCCCTCGCCTAAATTGCACACTTTCAAGCTTATAGTGTAGTGCGACGATTACCACCACCAGAAATCAAGTGGAGGAGAAGAAGAAAAGGTGGCAGCCCAAGGAGTTTCCATGGCTGCCTGCCAAAGAGGGAGGAAGATGATGGAAAAAGTGATTTTTCACTTTAAGACTTTCTATTTATAGCAAAACCCTAAAAGTGTCCCGTCGGGTCCAAAAAAGTAGAATTTGAGCAAACACGCTCAAACGGTGAAACTCTATGAACGAAAAAGAACCGAAATGAGAAAAGATGAACAACAGAATAAATGACGTAGAAAATTGAGTCCCGAGCAGAGAGATATGCCCCGAACAAGTTCAGCGGCAACCGAGGTCAAAAATTTCTAAAACTGGGGAAAACGACCGGAAGGAAATTCTAAGAGTACATGACTTGATGAAATATGAAAATAAATCCCGTACGAGAATCCAGGCTCAAAACGAGGTATTTTTGCAATAACTTTCGTTAATTACACAATGGCCCCTCCAAAAGGGGTTAACTGCACTAATGACCCAAAATTGAAATATCTTCCAAAAAATATTTTCTTAAAAACCCCTGAAATAAAATATCTTCAAAAGATATTAATGAAAAACACCTCAAGAAAAGAAAATATTTCTGAAGAACTGTGCATCCATGTCTCTATGGACACCGAAAGCAACCAGAGTACTTTCTTACAAAAGTAAAGATACGTATTTCGTGGAAACCACTTAGAATGAAGGTACGTGAAGTCAAAAACCAACTTTGAGCAAGAAAAGTGAGGTTGTGCCAAAAAATGACAAATGGGGAAAAGACAAAATAGGGAAAATGACGAAAAGTGAATAGTATCCAAAAAGTGAAAATGCGAAAATTACTCAGTCCTTAAAGGAAGTTGTCAATCTGAACAAAAGAGTCTTGGAAATCATTTCCAAGCACTCAAGATGACACTAAGTAATGAGAAACAGAACTCGAAAAAGAAAATTAAACAGAAAAAATTTATCCGTAAAATTTGAGAAAAAGGAAAGGGAGGAAAATGACCGGGTCATTACATTGAAATTGGCGAGACTTTTTATCATCTTTCTTGTTATCTTTAATAGATATCTTGACTGGGGTAGTTGAGATTCTATGACGACTTGTCGCTCTTTTTCCAGTCCTTCTTATCCTTGCGTGGTTCTATGGCCACCAGAACTTTGTTGTCATGGGATTTTGTACTGATCTCCATGTCATGGGCACGCATAGCCAATTCTTCGAATGTGTGAGATTTTATGCCTTGGAGAATGTAAAAAAGGCCCCAGTGCATCCTTGCATACACATCTCTACATCAAAGGTTTCTGACAATCGGTCCTTGCAGTCAAGACTGAGTGCTCGCCACCGATTAATGTAGTCTATTATAGGCTTATCCTTCCATTGCTTCGTGTTAGTCAATTCTATCAAACTAACAGTACGACAAATGTTATAGAACCTATTCAAGAATTCTCATTCCATTTGGTCCTAATTATCAATTGATTTTGACTTTAGGTCGGTATACTACTCAAACGCGTTTCCTTTAAGGGAACGGATAAACTGTTTAACTAGTAAGTCCCCATTAGTTCTGGCATTGTTGCAAGTCTCAAGAAAATGGGCAATGTGTTGCTTGGGGTTGCCTTTTCCGTCAAATTGTTGAATCTTCGGAGGTTAGTATTCTACATGCATCCTCAAACTGTCGATTCTCTTTGTATAGGGCTTTGAGTACATGAGAGTGCTCTGTGAGATGCCTCCATATTAGGCTCAGATTATATTCATTATCGTATCTTAAAATTATTTAACAGATAATGAAGACACTGAAGAAGTATAATTGGTTTGATGAGTCGCCTGTTTTGTCACTGACATCTGTCTGGGGTCCTCTATGCGAGTACCTTGTGCCATAAAATTAGGATTCCCAAACGGCACTGCTGTGGAAGATGTAGGATTCCCAGACGGTGGTGGTGTGGAAGTTGCAAGATTCCCAGATGGCACTGCTGTGGAAGATGTAGGATCCCTAGACGGCACTGTTGTGGAAGCTGTAGGATTCCTAGACGGTACTGGGGATTCACCGAAAGTCTGAACTTCCAATTTGTTCATCAGTGTAGTGATTTGCAAGTCCTTCTCTTCAACAGTCTTTGTGAGGTTCTCAATGGAACGAGCTATAGTTGTTAGTTGTTCCTCCACTGTGGCAACTCTAGTCATCATAGTAACGACCACATCTGAGTATAATATGCCCTGAGAGTCAACGTTCCTTAAAGTGATTGATTGCTCTGAAGTATGACGTGGTGACTCTGGGGGTGAACCGACACTAGAGTGAGTATCAGAGATGGAGTGAAGTGAATCTGGTGGTGGAACCTCATCTGGAATAACGTCAAGGTTCTTGACATATTGAGTTTTCATGTTCGCCAGCTTTGCAGGATTAGCTTTCACCAAGTCTTGTTGATGTTTGGATAACGAGATTACCTGGGACTTGCACCGTGTCACAAGGCCCGCCGAGGTACTTCCATCACTTGATGTGTTTTTGACCTTCGTGCCACTTTTTATGGTGGTTTTGGCGTTGACCTTTGCAGCAGCGATGTTCTTTTGGGCTTTCTTATCTGTCTGAGTCTTAGGGGGAGCCATAGAATCTAAGAAAGAAGAAACTTGATGGTAGGAGAAAAAGATGAGAGGCAAAGGATATCCTATCGGGCGTGCTGAAAATTTGTATGCACAATTTTTGTAGTATGTAAATAAAGAACAAAATACAGAACATAACATAATTTTATTGATTTAGGATAAATAAAAGGAATACAATCATTTGTAATATTCTTTATAAAGAATAAGGTCATTTGATTCGATCTCCTTTGTTGGTAGTCAAGGGCTACACGAGCTTGATCTTCAATCACCGTGGAATTTGGATGAAGAACGACATGATTTCATGTGCTTGTTGTTGATCAACGTGGAATTTGATGAAGAACATCATGATTTGGTGTGCTGTTTGGATGAGTGTAAATGCAAGAAAATCTCCTTCCTCAATTTGGTAGAGTTTCATTACATTTACAAAAAATTCCCCCTCATTTCTCTACCATCACTGTCTATTTATAGGCAATTTCAAGTGTTACTGGAATGTCATAATTGTTTTCCCATGTTGGGCTTCTGACTCCGGGCCTATTCCTAATGGGCCTGACTTGGCTTGGTAGATCCCAGAAGTTTAGCCCACTCTGCAACGCTCTAATATGGGCTGAGACCAATTGCTTGACCCGATGCTTCTCTCGCTGGTTACATCCGGCCCACGCCACCTTTAGTATCCTCAACTGCCCCCATAATTGCTCCCTAATAAATTTGAGAGTAATTATTGATGGCTATTAATCATGATTAGATGGCTCGAGGAGGTCTCGTGGAATAATGAACGGTTGGAACTGGAACCAACGCCTTGAAATTTGAAATCCCCTTGTTTTCCTGATGCTTCGGCCTTTGGGCCCACTTTGTCTTTGTAAGTCTCGAAGATATTCTTTCAATCCTCTTTACCGTCTTTATTTTGCCTCACTGTTAGTTAAATCCTTGCTTGCCTTTTTCAAATCAAATAAAATCTCTCCCGGCGAACTCTTGCAAAAGCTTCTTTTCCAGCGATCTTAGAGTGCTCTCTGCCGTTTTCACTTCCTGAGGTTAGTCTTGTTTACCTTTTTCCTTTCGAAAAACTTTTTTTACTTCCTTGAAATCTTCATTCGCTTTCATCATTACTATAGATCTAGATATTCTTCGTATTAAACTCAACCTTCCCAGTGACGTTCAAATTAGATCATGTCCCAAAGATATAAATATTATAACTGGGGATGGCCTTCTTCCAGGCGAGGTTATGTTTTCCAATCTTCAGCTTAACATCGTTAGGTTCCCTCTGCACCCCTTCTTCAGTTATGTTTTTAATAGATTAGGGCTCTCCCCTCTGCAGGTAAATCCAAACTTCTTTAGGGTCCTATCCGTTCTGCTGTTCCTAACACGTGACAGAGGCCTAGATCTTGACATCATAGATCTTATCCTCTGTGACAAGGTTAACAAAATGCGGCTTGATGAACCGTACTACCATTTCTACCCGATCGAAAAGAGGTCCATCTGTAAGGACAATCTCAATTCAGAAAAGGGTTGGAAAAATAACATTATAGTGGTTAGTGGAGCCTAGTCCTCTTCGGCTACAGAGGACTATCCTATACCGATCGCATTTGGCGAGTGCTCTGTCTCTTCGTACAAAAAATTCAAAACTCATAAAAATGATTGTCCCTGTGAAACTTGCATTCCTCGCTTTTGCACTTTCTTATGCCGTTCCCTAGGCATTCCATGTAATGACTTGAGTTACGGTGTTTGCAGGGATATGGTCAATTATCTGAAGAAGTACGTTTTGAACAACATTCCTTCTTGCTCAGATCTCCTAACTTCGGATAACCTTTTTGCCCTCTCAGCCCTCAGCAGGACAATGAGTCAACTCAGGATCCCTTCCTTCAGCAGGAGGAAAGATCCCCCGAGGACCAATGCCGCTCCTGCAGCAACCTCCTCCCCAGCCTCAACATCTTCTTCTGCCACTATCTCTGGTACCATTCCCTCTGTCAATCTGACTGTGGTAACCACTAGCCCGGTCACCAACGTTCCACCAACCAATCCAAACAGAACTACTTCGGTCAACAACCCTCCTAACGCTTCCACTGTCGCTGCTCGTGAAAAAGAGAGGGGGAAAAGGCCCCAGCCTGACAGTACTTCTAACCCTGATGACATCCCTTTGTCAAGAAGGGTTAGAACCTTTGGGCTGAATGTGCCCGTGCCTACACCAACTAGACCTCCTGCCCCTTCTGGGTCTATCTCAGCCACTGTTTCTGCCTCCGTGGTAGCTCTATGGACTCCTCGGCTCATCCGAACGGACGGGTGGTCTGTAAAGCCGAACGAGACCACGATCAAGGATGGCCCGACCGCCATGGCATATTACATGAGCATGTGGACTCCCAAAGATATTGAGGTGGCCAAAGGCCTGTCTCAGAAGGAAATGTTCAGCTATTTTCCCTTGTCTGTCATGGAGGTAATTTTTATCTTTTAATCAATAAGTCTTTTCATAGTCTTTATACTCAGATTCCTCTGACCATACGCTCGGTTTAATTAGTATTCATGCATATCTCTGCAGACCCTATTCGAGATGATGGCCATGCAGAAACAAGTGGAGCTGAGTAATGCTAAGGCTCGTAAGTTCTCTGATAGCCTTGATGTGGCTAATAAGGAGAGCAAGATGTTAAGCACTCAGAATGCTGAACTGATGGTGCAACTGAACAAGGCCGAGAATGAGAGGGATGCCCTGAAAAAGGATACAGACTCCCTTCAAGATGAAAGGGATGCTCTTCAAATTGAGAAGAGCATTTGGCATACTGAACGTGAATCTCTCAAGGCTGAGAAGGAAGAACTTCAGCGCCTTCTAAGTGATGAGCAGGCCGCGTGAATGGCTTTCAAAAGAAAGGCCTTGGAAGAGCGCGATGCCCTGCTCAACACCATTGGTAAAGTGAATAGCGGTATAATGGCCCTTCACGCACACTTTTCCAGGATCGTGCCCTTAGGTATGCACAGGGGTTCCGAGAGGGTTACACAAACCACGTTCCTGCTGAAGGCCAAAACGGTTCTACTCCGAATGAAGTTGATAAGGAGCTAGAGATCGACCCCCCAGGAGCCTATGTTGATCCAGACTCTACTCCTGCTGAGCACATTTTTGATGAGTGTCAAGAAATTGCTTCTTCCAGGGTCACTCTTACTCCTTCCATTGGTTAGCCCTTAGACGTTCCTCCTTTGTCCACCCTTGTCCCTTCTGCAACCACTGTTGAGGTTGAGACTGCAACCACTATTGAAGTTGAGACTGCAACCACTATTGAGGTTGAGACTCAACAGAACGATTCTGTTATTCAGCTTGACTCTCCTCCTCGTGGAGATGGGGTGTCCAATGGTGGTGAGGAGATGGGTCAGCTCAACCAGGAGGGTAATGGGACAGAAGCAGCCAACTAGGGCTCTCTTACTGCCATAATTTTTCCTTTTTGTATTTGTGTCATCTGTATACTTCACTGGTTGTAACCTCAAAATTCTATTATGAATGAGATGACAAATTTTTTGGTTGAACTTTGCCCTAACTTTTTTATACTTTCCCATTGACTACATCTATGCATCAGTAATAACAATCAATTTCATATTCAACTTCAGCAAGTTTTTGGCGTTCGGCTTATAGCGCCAGTTGCCACTTACTTTGCTGAGTGATTGGCGCTAGGATAGAATGCCACTTGCCACTTTTCGCCCTTTAATTTTTGGCAAGTTTTTGGTGTTCGGCTCATAGTGCCAGCTGCCACTTACTTTGCTGAGTGGTTGGCGCTCGGCTAGAATGCCACTTACCACTTTTCACCCTTTATTTTTTGGCAAGTTTTTGGCGTTTGGCTTATAGTGCCAGCTGCCACTTACTTTGCTGAGTAGTTGGTGCTCGGCTAGAATGCCACTTGCCACTTTTCACCCTTTATTTTTTGGTAAGTTTTTGGCGTTCAGCTCATAGTGTCAGCTGCCACTTACTTTGCTGAGTTCATTCAATCAACTTTTTGGAAGAAGATAACACTTTTATAAATTTCAAAATTTTGTACAATTGAAAATGAATAATGCCAGAATTAGAACTTTAAACTTTTCTACTAATAATACCTTTTTAAAGATGTAGCATTCCATGGCTTGTTAACCAGCTTTCCAGCCATGGTCTCTAGTGTATATGCCCCCTTTCCTATGACTTCTGCAATTCTGTATGGGCCTTCCCAAGGTGGCATCATCTTTTTAACCATTCCTACTTTCTTCTTTAGAACCAGGTCACCAGGGGTGAAATCCCTATGCTTCACCTTTTTGTTGTGGCTATTAGCTAGTGTCTACTAATAGGACGCGAGCCTTATTTCTGCAGCATCTCTCTTTTCTTCTAACACATCAAGGTTAAATCTCAGCATTTTGTCATTCTGCTCCTGATCTATGCTAAGTTTAGACAGTTGGAACCAAATACTCAACCGATATAACTGTTTCAGTTCCATAGGCCATAGTGAATGGGCTTTCCTCGGTCGGCCGTCTAAGGGTCGTTCTGTAAGCCCATAGAACGTTCGAGATTTCATCCAACCACTTCCCTTTATGGTCCTCCAGCTTCTTTTTGATGCAAGCGAAAATTGTTCTATTTGTAATCTCTGCTTGTCCATTGGCCTGGGGGTGACATACTGCTGCCAACTTCTGGTTAATTCCATATTCCTCCAGCAACTCTCTTACTTGTTTACTTTCAAGGTTGGTCCCATTATCCATGACGATTGATCTCGGAACACCAAAACGGTAAATAATATTACTCCAGATAAAACATCTCACATGAGTCTGAGTCACACTCGGATATGGTTCTGCTTACACCCACTTTGTAAAGTAATCTGTTGCCAGCAACACATACTTGTTCTGGACTCTTGTAGTTGGCAAGTTGCAGAGGACCAACCACATCTATCCCCCATTGCGCAAAAGGCTATGGTGTGGCCATTATGTGCAAGTCCTCAGGTAGTTGGTGGATCAACGGTCCGAACCTTTGGCATTTATCACACCTTCTGGAGAATTCCTCCGCATCTCTTGACATGTTTGGCCAGAAGTACCCTTGTGTCATTGCTTTGTGCGCTAAAGATCTTCCCCCTGAATGATTTCCACATACACCTTCATGAATAGCTTGCAGTATCTGCCGAGCCTATGTGGGGGTCACACATTTCAAGTATGGCACGAAAAAAGATCTTCTGTACAGCTAGTTATGCACTAAAGCGTACTTTGTAGTATTCAATTTGATTTTCCTAGCCTCACCCCTTTGTTTGGGTAGAATACCATCCCGAATATAAGTTACGATTAGATCAATCCAACTTGGCTCATATGGAATGACATTCACTTGCCAAGGATCCAAGGCCGAAGGTTCTTTGAAGATGGATGGCTGGCTCAGCACACCTACTGGGATCACCCTCGCCAGTGTCTCACCATAACCCGAAGCACTACACGCTAGCCGATCGGCATCCCCGTTATGCTCTCTCGGTATTTGGACAAATTCAATCTTCTCAAAGCCATTGGCCTCTCGCATAATGGCAGAACGGTATGCTTCCATCATTTCATCTTTGGTTTCATATTCGCCATTCACCTATTGTACAATCAACTGTGAGTCACTAAAAACAGTTAAATTTCTGACCTTCAGCTCCTTAGCTAGCTTGAGCCCAGCCAGCAATGCCTCGCATTCCGCTTCATTGTTAGTGGCTCGGAATTCAAGTCGGAGTGCTTGACTTAGGGACGTGCCTTCTGGTGTCTGCAGTTTGACCCCAATGCCTGTCGCCATCTGATTCAAAGGATCCATCCACAAAGAGTTTCCATGATCAACCTCGAAGGTCCTCCTCTACGTCTTCTGAATCACATTCCAGAAAGAAATCAGCCACTGCTTGCCCTTTGATGGCCGTTCTGGGTTCGAACGTTATATCAAATGAGCTTAACTCTATGGCCTACTTGGTCATTCTCCCAGAGAGGTCCGGTTTATGTAGGATTACTCTAATTGGGAAAGTAGTCAGAATGATGATAGGGTGGGACTCGAAGTAATGCTTGAGTTTCCTTTTTGCATTTACGAGCGAACGTATCACTCGTTCAGCCTTTGAATACCGTTGCTCGGCCTCAATTATTGTTTTACTAACATAAAACACTGGGTGCTGAGCTCCTTCCCTGCATTGAATTAGAACGGCGCTCGTTGCAATACTAGATACCCCGAGGTACAGATACAACTTTTCTCCTGGCTCGGGGGTGGATAAGACCGGGGGGTTCTTCATATATTCTTTCAAGCCAGTTAGTGCTTGTCGCTGTTCATCCCCCCAGACCTGTCTCCCATGACGTCGTATTATGTCAAAAAATGGCTTGTAGCGGTCTGACAACTTAGATGAACCGGCTTAGTGCAACTACTCGACTTGTGAGTGCTTGTACTTCTTTGATTGTCTTCAGTTCGACATTCTTGGTCAGAGCTTCTGCCTGAGCTGGACTAGCTTCTATTCCTCTATAATTAACCACATGCCCCAGGAATTGACCAGAGCTCACGTCGAATGAACATTTGGTTGGATTAAGGTTCATTCCATATCTTCTAAACACAAATACTTCTTGAAGATGTTTCAGATGATCAACCTTCCTTTTACTTTTTACAACCATATCATCAATGTAAGCCTCCACCGTCTTCCCCATCTGATCCTTGAAAATCTTGTTGATCAGCCTCTGATAAGTTGCCCCAGCATTCTTCAGTCCAAACGGCATAACTTTATAACAGTAATCCCTCGCTCTGTAACGAAAGAAGTTTTTTCTTCGTCAGCGGGGTCCATGGGGATTTAGTTATAGCCTGAATAAGCATCCAAGAAGGTTAAGCGTTCATATCCAGTAGTGGCATCTACCATTTGGTCGATCTTTGGTAAATAAAAACTATCATTCAGACAAGGTTTGTTTAAATTAGTGAAATCAATGCATACTCGCCACTTCCCATTCTTCTTCTGCACAACTACAATGTTTGAAAGCCAGTCTGGGTAATACACTTCTCTTATGAATCCCGCATCAAGCAACCTATCAACTTCCTCGGCTATGATCTGATTGCGCTCTGGAGTAAATCTTCTTTGTTTCTGCCGCACAGGTTTGGCGTTCGGATCGATGTTGAAGGAGTGGCAGGAGACGGAGGGGTAGATTCTAGGCATATCTGGATGGCTCCATACGAATACATCAGCATTGTGGGACAAGAAATCGACTAACTCCTGTTTTTCCCCCTCGGCGAGTCTTACTCCTACTCTGGTTGTTCGATCTGACCTGTCCTGTTGGATCTGCACATCAAAAAGGGGTTCTTCAATTAGGTTCATAGGCTCCTCCTCCCCATTCTATTTGGGTGGAGACTCCTATAATTGCTATCTCATGCTCGCTGAACGGATGGGTGCTTTCCCTTTTCCTGCATACTTTAACATCACGGAATAACATTCCTTAGTTGCAACCTGATCCCCATGGATGTCAATTACCTTGTTTCCGTCCGGCCCCAAGCATCTCATCACCTAATGCAGAGTGGAAAGAACACCTTGAACTCTATGGATCCACCCTCTGCCCATCAGAAGGTTGTAAGAGGGATGGATCTCGACAACCACAAAGCTTTCCATCAGCACCCTTTCTGCGGCGTGCACCGCTACTTCCACTATACCGATGGGTTCCACTCGCTTTCTATCGAACTCGAGTAAGGGATTTCCAGTGGGCTTGAGCCTCTCGGTCTTTATCTCTAGCCGATCGAATGTGTCCCTTGGCATAACATTCGCACTACACCCAGGGTCAATCAGAACTCTTCGTACCAAGCACTCAGCCATCGTCAAACTGATAACTAACGGATCCTTATGAGGAATCTGAAGACGCAACAGGTCGATTCTGTCAAACCTTATTTGATTTGATGTGCTCTGCAGGTGCAGAGTGTTTATATTACCTATCCTCATTTTCATCTGCGCCTGGCAGAGGCGTGTTCGAAGTAGTTCATCTGACTCTTCATTGGGTCCAGGCTGGCCATGAATTGCATTGATTATTCGAACCGGCTGCGAGTTGTGGGAGCTCAGCTTTTGATTCCTCTTCACTTATTCCATTGGTCGATTCTGCTCTGCCGCTGAGCCTTGAACATAATTTGCAAACTCTTCTCTGGCTATCAACATCTCCACTTGCCTCCTCAGGTTCCAGCATTCATTTATCTAATGGCCAAAGTCAAAATGGAAAGCGCAATACTTAGATTGGTCCCTCTACTCAAGAGGCTGCCTGATTGGCAAAGGAGGTCGAAACTTATCTTTGTTTTCCTGATATAACCTTGCTAAAGTGACTTTCAGAGGAGTGACCAGCTCTTCTTCTTTGGGCCTCTTTTCTGCTTTCCAAGAGGTCTGCTGCTACGATAGAGCTGGCTTTTGCCGAATCTTGGCCTTGGACTTTTCCTCTGTTGAGATAATTGAAGTCTTTCTTGCGTTAGCTGCCTCCTCTTCTTCCAAACGGACAAATTCGTCAGCTCTTTCATTCAGCTCATCCATGGTCTTTGGTGTATTCACCACCAGACTGGTGTGGAACGGAGTCCCACGGATCATTGCTAACTTGAACGCCTGAACCGCGGTGGACGGATGGCATTCGATCACCATTCTTTTGGTTAAATTGTATCTAGTAAGAAAGACTTGAAGGCGTTTATCTTCATGCTGTCTCATGGTGAATAGACTGGATACATCCTTTACCGGGCATTTATTCCCATAGTATTGGCTTATGAATCGATCGCAGAGGCTTCAAAAACTGTCAATTGAACCCCTCGGCAAGTTCTCGAACCAATTAAGCGCTGGTCCAACTAAGCTTGTTGGAAAACATTTACATATTAAGGAATTGTTCTCCGTATTCAGGTCCATTTTCAGCTGAATATGATATACATGATCCACCGGATCAGTTGTTCCGTTAAACAGGATGAAAACTGGCATGGCAAACTTCTTTGCATTCAGAATTTCATCAGTAAATGGTGAATCAACTATCCGAGCAACTGAACGGAGGGCCTCATTCTCCCTCTGGAACCCCGCAGTAGCTCTGTACTCTGTAGATCTCCTTTCTGAGCTTCGGTAATCAAACGTAGTCATGGAAGGTCGGTATGAGAGATCAAGTGATTTTTCCTCCACAAACTCCTTCTACCAGAGTGGATTAACCTTGTGGCGTCCAGGATCGCCTGCTTCTTCTCGGTTGAACCTTTCCAAATATGGATCGAAGGTCATGGCCTCATTCTGCCTGATCTGTTCACGGCAGGGATCTAAGTGAATCGATCCCTCACAATCATCAACACGATGAGCAATTAGCGGCAAATCATCTGCTCTAACCTCCTCGCGGCAGAGATCTGTCAGGTTATTGTCTTCCTGGTCACAGTGGCGTGCAACACCAAATTGCATAACTTTCTCTCCTGCCGGAAGTGTTCGAAGAATCATCGGAACTTGCTGACGCTGCATTCCAGCTTTCAACTTTGCATTCTCTCTTCGGAGAGCTTCGATCGTGCTCATCAACTCATCTAGTTTCGTCTGCTGAACATTCTCCAACGGATTGGAGCTCTCACCTCCTATCATGATTCAGGAGCAAAGCAAAGGCATGAATTATAAATTCTTAATCGGATCTGAGCTTCGCTGATGCGAATCCCGTCAGATCTGGACTTAAATTCACCAAATCTTGGTCACCGTTTGCTAAATCTGAGTTTTCTTGACTCCGAACTTCTCAGATCTATCTGCGACCGAGTAAACAACCACTGCTGCGTAATTCCGACGCAAACACGTCAGATTCAATGAGAATCAAGAGTCTCTTCAGAAC
>JAOTQH010243507.1:0-12482 GCA_025631255.1 Cornus kousa
CCAATGAGGAGGCAAGTATTGTTCATCGGTAATTGTCAAGTAATGTTATTGTTAGTAAATATGATAGCTACGATTTACGAAATGACTTACCATATTAGCGGAGATTTGATAGCTACGAATCGTGGCATAAAATATGCTGTGATTTGATTTAGATTTGATTTAATTTTCTTTCTTGTAATATGAGCATGTGGTTTTTTTTATCTATAAATACTAGAGCCGTGAATGAGTGATTTATCTCATCCATGCTTTTATACAATTCTCTCATTCTTCTTCTTTTTATATTTCTACTTGGTATCAGAGCCAGGGTGGTCCGACTGCAATGAGTGTGAGTTCGGCACCACCCATTCGGGGATGGTCTAAGGTGACATCGTCCATCCAGGAGGTGCCAGGTAGGCAGGGTGGTCCGACCTCAATGAAGGCGTTGTGAGTTTGGCACCACCCATTTAGAAATGGTCTGAGGGGACATTGTTGATTCTCTCATCTACATTGTTTAAACATATGTATGAAGGGGAATGGTGTGAGTAGACATTGTTGATTCTTCCATCTACATTGTTTAAACATGTGTATGAAGGGAAATGGTTCGAGGAGACGTTGTTGGTTGTTTACAGTATGAGGAGACATGATTAGTTGTTTATGGTATGAGGAGACATTGTTGATTGCTTATGCTCTGAGGAGACATTTTTGATTAGTTGATCGGCACTTCATTTGAGAGAAAATCATCACTAGTCAGATTTGCATTCTGCAACTTGCAGACTTTGAAGAAGGGTGCTAGCAAGACCGTGTTTGAAGATGCGTTGTCCAAGTTGGGCATCTCAGATATTCATGCACCAACTTGAGGGGGAGTGTTAGCAGATATGATAGCCACGATTTATGAATTGACTTACTATATAAGCAGAGATTTGATAGCCACGAATCATGGCATGTTCTGTGCTGTGATTTGATTTAGATTTGATTTAATTTCTTTTCTTATAATATGAGCATGTGCTCTTTTTATCTATAAATACTAGAACTGTGAATGAATGATTTATCTCGTTCAAGCCTTTACACAATTCTCTCTCTTTTTTTTCGTTTTATATTTCTACTGTTATATATATATATATATATATATATATAAAACATGTCCTTTGCTGCTGGGCATGTCTTTAGAATTTCTTCCACAATTGATAGAGACATCAAACTCAACAGGTGCGATCAACTGCAAGAACGTGCTACAGAATGTTTGCAAAAACTTGGCCCGAGCGTTCCCGGAGATTGTTTTCATCCTTTGATCCTGTCATTCAAAGGGTATATATTTCTCTTTTATTTAAAAACTCTTTTCCTTTAACACCCCCATTGAAAAACACAAACACGAACAAAAAATAAATAGAAAAAGAAAGGAGAAAAATCTGTTGGTGTCACTGTTGAAATATTAAATTAATGCTGTCATGTTTGTGTAGATAATAAAAGATGAAGATGGGAGTATGCATAGACGACATGCTTCTCCTTCCCTCCATGAGAGAAGTTCACAAATGCCTTTCACCCCTCAAACATCTGCTTCGAATCTACCTGGATATGGAACTTCAGCTATAGTTGCGATGGACAGAAGTGCAAACTTATCTGCTGGGAAATCTCTCCCTTCCGGGCTACTTTTATCACAGGGAAAGCCAGTTAGTAAAGGCACGGAGCGTAGTCTGGAAAGCATGCTGCATTCAAGCAAACAGAAGGTTTCAGCTATTGAAAGCATGCTTAGAGGTCTGGATGTATCTGAGAAACGCAATACTTCAACTCTACGATCATCTAGTTTGGATCTAGGTATTCAGTTTTTTCTCAATTAAATTATTCCCACGATATCATTTAGAGCATCTTCTTTTAAAGTAATCCATTGATGCAATGGTGAAGTATCGTTTGAATGATCAATGAGTTAAAAATTGAACTGTATTTGTCTTCTGAAACTCTCTTGAACAGTGAAATTTGCTCTTATTTTCCCTAGTGCAGGAGTTGACCCTCCATCATCTCGTGATCCACCATTCCCTCTTGCTGTTCCTGCTTCCAGTAATCTCACAAACTCTTTAGCGGTAGATACAACTACATCTGATATGTCTCGAGGCAATAAGCGTAATGGTGGCTCGATATTGTCTGATGTCATCACTCAGATTCAGGCTTCCAAGGAAACCAGTAAATTATCATATCACAGTAGTGTGGGAACTGAAAAACTAAAAGAAAGGGGTTCTGTTGAAGAGAACACTGATGCTAGGGAGGCCAGACGATTTGTTAACTTGCATATTGATAGGCAATACATGGACACACCATATAAGGATGCAAATTTCAGGGGTTTGCAGAGTAGTTGCATTCCCAATTTTCAGAGGCCACTGTTGAGAAAGAATGTTACTGGACGAATGTCTGTGGGCAGGAGGAGTATTGACAACAGCCAGCTGTCGGTCGGGGAGATGTCTTGCTACGTGGATGGTCCAACTTCTCTTAATGATGCTTTGAGTGAGGGACTCAGTCCAAGTTCGGACTGGAATGCTAGAGTTGCCGCATTTAATTATCTCCATTCCTTGCTGCAGCAAGGTCCAAAAGGTATTCAAGAAGTTACACAGAGTTTTGAGAAGGTAATGAAGTTGTTTTTCCAGCACCTGGATGATCCCCACCATAAAGTTGCCCAGGCAGCTCTTTCAACACTTACAGATATTATTCCAGCTTGCCAGAAGCCCTTTGAAAGTTATATGGAGAGGATCTTACCTCATGTTTTCTCGAGGTTAATAGATCCAAAGGAATTAGTAAGGCAACCTTGCTCAACAACTTTGGAAATTGTTAGCAAATTTTATGGTATAGATTCTCTTTTACCAGCTTTGCTTCGTTCACTAGATGAACAACGGTCACCAAAGGCAAAATTGGCTGTTATTGAGTTTGCCATTAGTTCCTTCAACAAGCACTCACTGAACTCCGAAGGCTCTGGTAATATTGGCATTTTAAAGTTATGGCTTGCTAAATTGACGCCATTGGTCCATGATAAGAATACAAAACTGAAGGAAGCAGCTATTACATGCATTATATCAGTTTACACCCACTTTGATTCTGTGGCAGTCCTAAATTTTATTCTTAGTTTATCTGTTGAAGAACAAAATTCCTTGAGACGAGCCCTTAAGCAATACACACCTCGAATAGAAGTGGACTTGATGAACTATTTGCAGAACAAAAAAGAGAGACAGCGTCCTAAGTCCTCTTATGACCCATCCGATGCTGTGGGAACGTCTTCTGAAGAAGGATATATTGGAGTGCCAAAGAGAAGTCACTTCCTCGGAAGGTATTCTGCAGGTGCCCTTGATAGTGATGGTGGCAGGAAGTGGAGTTCTGCACAAGTGTCAAATCAGATCACTGGTTATAGTGGTCAAGCTGCGTCCGTTGAAACACAGGACCATTTGCATCAGAGTGTTGGGACTGGTTCCAACGGCGAGTCTATCAATTCCAATACCAATGATCTGAGGTACATGGCTAATACCAAAAGTGAAAATGTGGGATCCTGGACTAGGCAGCTAGAAACGATGGACAGCAGTTTAAACATGGAGACCTCTTCTACACCACGTTTTGATATCAATGGACCTATGAGCTCTGACCTCCAAGGGGTTACTTCAGGCTTTAGACTTGATAATGAGATTTCACCTGAACCGGAGGTTAATCACTCAAACCTAACAGCTTTAAAGATCATCGGTGCTGCAGATACAGGACTAAGCATTCCTCAAATTCTTCATCTGGTATGTTTTGTATGTGTTTAATGCATTGTCTCCTTCTGTTTAGTTTATGATGTCAATTTGAAAAGTTTTCAGAACTTAAGGATATCTATGAAAAGATGCAATCCTTTTGCTTTGACATTTTGAATGGGACATGATTTTTTTTTTTTTTTTTTCCTAGTTGATACTCACACACACATGCCTCCACTAAGACTTGAACTCTTTGACCTCTCTTTGAGAAGTAGGAGCTTGGTACCGCTAGGTTACTGGCCTGTTGGTAATGGGACATGAATTTTGGAACAACCAAAAATGGAAAGAGGGAAAAGTATTTTGGGATAGGAGTATGTGTGTGCATATATGCATGCTACAATCTCATTTTACATAATCATGAATCGTATTTTCCATTTTGCTCTATCTAAAGCCATAGCCTAATCAAAACATACGTTACATTACCATTTTTTTCCTTACTAGCTCTACCAATGTTAATTTTGGTCTTCCCGTCCCCCTACCATTACCCTCAATGCTTACCATATTAATCTTCTTAACTTGTGCATTAAGTGGTATTCTTTGCCCATGCCTGAAAATTTGAAGTCTTAAATTTACATGCAATTGTAGGAATGCACATTTATGTACTATATTTGAAACATATGCACAATTGCATATGTATGCTCATAGACTTGGTATACGTCTCTTGTCTGCCCTAACCTGACCCAAATTCAGTTTTTTTTCCCTTCTTCGTTCACCCCAGGCCTGACCCAAGGTCTAAATAGGACTGTCCAAGCCCGATCAAACTTCGGGTTGGGTTGGGCCATCTCAACATAGTTGCAGTCAACCTTGATGCTTGATCAAATTTCATAAGCTGAATTAATTTGTATTTACTTGTGTTATACAAGAAAATGCAGATATCATTGCAAGTCATGAGGGTTCCTGACCCTATTTTCTTTTATTTTTGGTTAGATTTGCAGTGGGGATGATGAAAGCCCAACTGCAAGCAAGTGTGATGCACTTAAGCAGTTAATTGAAGCTTCTGTGGCAAATGATCAATCCATCTGGACCAAGGTATCATATCTCTCTCTTTGAATCGTGTATGTGGTGGGAAGTCTCTTTTGTTCAGGTTGAATAGATCTTAATTTTTTCCTTCTTTAAGCTTCTTTAATTATTTTTACTGTTGATTCCTTACCAAGTATGTAATCAATTTCTCAGATTGCTTTTTTATTTTTTATTTTATTTCAATAACTGCTCAAGGAGTTCCTTATGGAGATTTAATTTGTAATTCTCCGGCAATGAACATCAACTTTCTAATGCATTTATGGATTCGATGGGTCAATCTTTGAACAACCTCTCTCTCAGCTACTATTCTTCTAATCAATGGTAGTCTCAAGAGTTGTCCATGATATCTGAGTGACAATAAGTTCAGAATCTGTTGCACCTGTTGTTGAGTTCTTGAGAATTTTAATTTTCGTTAGGGTATTTTGTTTCAACTAGGCAAAACAATTTATAAACTTCCTTTTGGTGTTTTGGTCATCAATCCATTCCTTGATATCTTTCTGCTTTGAGCTTTCAAGAAATTGAGACTGGTATCATATAGAACCCATTGTAACTGCCCTAATAACTGTAGTCCTACTTCCAGAACCCCATCAAGTTCCTACTAAAGTAGTGCTAGTTTGCTGTAACCCTTTCCTCATTGTAACAGAGATAAATATCCAAAAATAATTTAGAGTTACAACTGTAAAAGGTGAAGTTGGGAGTTTAAGAGATTTAGAGCTAATATGGCAACATTTATCAAAAAGTAGGGCTTGATAGTCTTTTTGAAAATTGGTAGGACTTCTTGGTCATTAGAAGGACTTTATTGATAATTTTCCCTTGAAATTATATATCCGTGTATAACTTTTGGTATATTTTCAGTACTTCAATCAGATTTTGATGGCCATGCTTCATGTTTTGGATGATTCTGAGTCGTCAGTCAGAGAACTTGCTCTTTCATTGACAGTTGAAATGCTAAAGAATCAGGTCTGGGATTTTTTATCTTATTGTTAGGCCAAATAGAAAAAATCTGGGATAATCTATTAGCATTACACAAGTTTTTTACCTCTCAAATAGCATTTTTATTCTTCCCTTATGGTATACGTGACTTTTCTGTGTTCTCTCCAGAAAGATGGCATGGAGGATTCTGTGGAGATTGTAACTGAAAAACTTCTTCATGTTTCAAAGGAGATTCTTCCCAAAGTAACGTTTTTTAACTGAACTAATTTTTCAATTTTTTCTCCTGTCTCATATATTCATTTTCCAACCCAGGTTGCAAATGAAGCAGAATATTGCTTGAATATTGTCTTATCTCAATATGATTCATTCAGATGTCTAAATGTAGGTGATTCTGAAATTTTAAGTTGCTTCTCAAGATCCCTGAAATACGTGTTTGGCTTTAATTTCCCCTATGTGCATGTGTCTTATAATTTTCTTATTTACTGGTATTGCAGGTTATTGTCCCTTTATTGGTTACTGAAGACGAGAAAAGTCTTGTTACTTGTATAAACTGTTTAACAAAGGTAATTTTAGATATCTGTTTGAGCTTGATACACATTGTTGGGGAAATTCCTTAATAGCGTAGGCTTTTGGCGCAAGTGGTATTCTAACATGTTATTGAAGAGTTGGTTCTGTGAGATCTTGATTCAAGTCCCCACAATTCCAACTCTGCATTTTTTCTCCCATCTTGTTTCTCTGTCTGTCTGCTTGCGTCCCCAGTTGCAAGATGGGGACGGACCTTAGGGAGGGAGGATGTTAGAGCTTGATATAGCTTAATAATATAGGGGCAAAGTTTTAGTTTAACGAAATCCATCTTTAGAAGGAACAGCTGGGTTTTGAGATCCTATTCTCTCTCTTCTGCTAGATCTTCCATATTTGATATGGTTTCTGCAGTAACTGGGAAATTAATTGTTAATACAAACATTGTGTTGTGGTTGTATTTGAGAGCAGTTCATCATTAGTAAGTAACTGCAATGTTTTGTACAAGTACTCTGACCCAATCAACACTGCATCATCTCTCAACTTGAAAAGTTTTGAAGATTAGATGCAAGGCACAAAAATTATTTTGTGCTATTATTTTTATAGATAAACAGTTTCTTCAAAAGCACTAACAGAGTAGGATCCATGGTTAACCATTCTTGAACCCCTTTAGAAATTTTTTACAGGATTCTTCGTTTGTCAATCTAACTGTTGGAGTCATCATTTCTCTCACAGCTGTAATGCATGTCAATGATCAAGTTAATTGGAAAATTAGTACCATACAATCAATATAATTCTTTACTAAAGTGCAGTGCAACCCAACCCACCCATCAATAATTGTTTTTACACTCCTCAATAATTCTTTGTTGGATTCATCTTTTTAAATTCCAATCAATTGATTGGATGTCCCTTTCATGGTTGCCTGGCATGCTTAAATCAAGTTTTTTTAAAAAAAAATTCAGAGCTGTCCCATTAATTAATGCTCCAAGTTAAAGTTCTATTCTAAAATTTAGTATAAGAAATATGAGTTCATGGGTTGTACATTTATATCCAATTAACTTGAAATATGCTGTGCATGTTGAACTTAATGCGGTTTCTAATCTAACAGTAAATTTGGTAAAATATGCTTTCCATTGAAGTTACTATGGATTGTAAGACTAACTGTTCATACACGAAATTTATGTTTGGATCCTATTTGGTTACTGTTATTGGACACTCTGGCTTTCCATAAGTTTTTACTTTCTTAGGAAGTTCTCTTGAGTTTGTAAATAAGTCCATTATGCCAAAATGATGTTAGACTGCACTGAGATTAAACTTTTGAAGAGTTATGTTGTTGAAGATGGTGATTCTAGTTTATTTTGACAATCTTCTTCTTGTGCTTCTCTTTCTACTTCTTCCTATTGCTATCCAGAAACTGGGGCTAGTTAATTTCTGAAAACACAGCAAGTTATAGCGTAAAAGATCTTCTATTCTATTTCAGTTCCACTTTCGAAGTACTATAATTACCTTCTACCTTCAAATTCATAAATTACTAAGCTGCTTGAAGTTTGCCTCTTTCAAACGGAATGTTATTTATTCTTGTGTAAGCAACACCAATGAATATGAATTCCTTCCAGTTATGTTTCTATGCTGCTAAATAGATTCTAGAATAGCTCTGCCAAGCTTCAATTGATTTATTTCGTTATCATTATCATTATCCAATTTGCATTTTGTGCCTCTTGGAAGTTTGTATGTACACCACACTTTTCTTCTTGTAAGTTGTATTTTTTTGCCATGTTATATTTTGAAAATTATACCTGTCGAGGTTGCTTTCGCTTACACAACTGTTGTGAAATGCGAAAATATTACAAGATGTATCACCTTCCTTAAATCATGTGTATCGAGTTACCCAATTTTATAAAAAATTCTTTCTTTGTAATTAATATAGAAAATTAGATAGAGGGGATACCTTCTTAGGTACTAGTTTTAACTTAGACATGAAGTGCCTTTGGAGGTCCATTGCACATTGGAAAGTTTTCTGTAACTCTACTGTTCTGGATTCTTCATGGATGTCCTGTTTGTTATAGTACTATGGATGATTGTCTTTTGTACTGTAATTACTCCAAAGGTCTTCTCCATGACAAAAGTTGCCATTTTGATCTTGGGTCATTTAAGAAATAATAAATGCAGACAATTTTTTGGTGCTGCAAGGAGTGTAGTTTTTTTCTCTTTACAGTTTTGGTGTTGTGTTTTGTCAAAATAGAGTATTCATACTATGAATGAAGTTGGGTAGTTGGGTTTCAATGATTTTTCGATATCAGAATTTCAATGTCACTTATAAGTGGTTCTTTTTCATCATAATCTTGTGGTCTTCTGCATGACTTGAATTTCTTAACCTGAATGTCATTGGATGGAAATAAATTAATTTTCTTGCTAGACATATGCCAAACATATAATATTTTATGTTTATTATTGTTATTGGTTTTATTATATTAAGACTTTTTACTCTTTGGTTTAGCTTGTGGGCAGGCTCTCACATGATGAACTGATGGCCCAGTTACCATCATTCTTGCCTGCTCTTTTTGATGCATTTGGGAATCAGAGTGCTGATGTTCGTAAGGTAAATATAATATCTTTGGATGGGTTCTTTTCTGCAGAACAAATGTATGTTAAAGGTGACGAAAATGGTATTTTCCTAATTTACGCCCAAATTACATTGTGCAGTCGAATATTCTTATTAATAAAATTGTTAGTTTTTTATGAACATTAGTTTGTTGATTTGAGTTGGTAATTTAAATATTCTTTCGCTGGGTGGCAGACTGTCGTTTTCTGTCTCGTGGACATCTATATCATGCTCGGGAAAGCATTCTTACCGTACTTGGAGGGGCTTACCAGTACACAATTAAGGTTGGTGACTATTTATGCTAACAGGATCTCCCAAGCTCGGACAGGTAGTACAATGGACGCTAACCATGCTCGGAAAAGCGAATGAAGATGCACTTCTTCCCTCTAAATATTGTGGGTGTGTGCCATGATCAGACAAAAATTGTGGGCGTGCAGAGTCAATATAGTTATTCAATGTTTGTTGTATTTTGTATATGTGTGTGTGCATATATATATATATATATTTTTAACAATATTTATATATTCAATTTTCATTTTTGGGTTGTGAATTAAGGGAGAATGCCTCTCGTGGGTGAACATTATGTGAAATTTCTTGTATGTAATTGATGAATTGTATATACTATATAGTTTGCACTGGTCTTGGGCCTAGTGGATGTCACAGCAGTAATCGATCGTTCAATCATCCAGTTTGATTATTCAAACTGGGCCTTTTTTTTTATAAATTTTTTAATTATTTCTATTCTTTTACATTTATGTTTTACTTTTCTACTAATGAGGCTTGGAGCTCGAAGTAATCTTAGAAAAACCAATTGCTTTCGCTAAAAGATTAGATGAAAAGCAAAAATTGCGTAATAATTGCGTTCTCATGTTTCACTTTTTGGTTTGGTGCTTTTACAGGGTACTGGGAATTACTTGGTTTTTTTTTTTTTTTTTTTTTAACCGTTTATACGAATTCCTTTTGATTACAGCTAATTTGGCTGTCATCAACGGCAATTCTCCATTTTGTCATGGGCTGGGCCGAGGTCAATTCCTTGCTATTTGTTGGGCCAAACAGGCCTTCTATTTTGTTATTACATATGTAATCTGCTTGGGCTTCTTACTGGTCTCTTTGTAATTATCACTTGTGTGTGTGTGTGTGTGTGTGTGTGTGTGTGTACACACACGGAGTATATAATTGTTTAACCGCTTGGAAAAGAAAAAAAAGAAAAAAGAAGAAGAAGTTAAATTTGTTGATTAGTTTTTATTAATAATTATTATGGCAATTATTGAAATAAACATCTTACAAAGAGAATCTATACTATTTAGTAGAATGGCAACAAATTTTTTTAAAAAATAAAAAAAAACCAGAGTACTTGATTTAGTTTTGATTCGTGTAGGCCCAATTGAATATCTCCAGTCCAACAAAATTGTTTGTTTGTTTTTTTTTTTTTCGGAAGGTAGTCCAACAAAATTGTTCATACCAAATGGGCAATAGGGGAGTGTGTGTTTGCTTGTGTCTTCCTTCTTTGTTTGTGGACCTGGCCACCAAAGCCCTAAACTGTCTGCATTCCTATAACTTATAAGATGCATCGCTTCGTCACCAATATTGCTTCTAAAACTCGGTAAGTGCAACAACAAAGAAAGGAAAATGATGTTTTGAATATCTGTTTCCCTCTCTTACTTGTCTCTCTTTGTTGTTTATAGGGTCGGGTCTCTAAGAACAGTGTTCAGCGGGTATTAATAGACTATATTGGGATTCAAGATTGGTAGTAGGATTGGCTTGGAGCAGAAAATTTGTTGCTTAGGGGTGTTGAAGAACTGGTCGATGTTGTTAAAGTAACAACCATGGGACCTAAAGTAAGTCATCATTAATGTTTCGTTGGCTATATATATATATTTTTGAGAATGCCATTGTTTATGAGATAATTAACTAGAACAAGAAGGCTTCTTTTTTGAAGTGGAAAGAAAACAAAATACATAAATGTTGCGTTTGGGATCTCCGAATCAGTGCTCTGAAATTGAAATTGGAATTGGAGAGAATTTAGTTCAAAGTTTGAACTAAATATCATCCAAATCCAAAGTGCTGGAAATTGTAGATTTTTTGCATCTTTTGTGAATATTTGTTAAATTTAAGTGATAACTTCAGTGGTAATTTAATCCTTGCCACTAATTTGAGTATAAAAATGACAGAATCATAGGCGCAAAAACATTCGGGCACAATTAATTACACATACTCCCATTGTGATTATTTTTTAGGAAGCACTGGTGTTGGTGTCCATATAACTATCAGTCCAACGTTTGCTGCCTTCGCTCCTTTTATGGAACCAACAATGTGAAATTGTCACCCTTAGAGTAGCTGGTTGGTGCAAGTTTGAGGATACTCATTAAAATCAACATTTTGTAAATGGCTATACATTACATCTCAAAAAATAGGAAACTGATACTCCATGTCCGTATTCTATTTTAGGAGATGTCTTCACTTTTTCTTCTATTATTCTATTTCTCCTCTTTTTCTTCTTCTTCTTCTTCTTCTTCTTCTTCTTCTTCTTCTTCTCGCTTTTTCTCTCATTGATTTGACTTACATTTTGATATTTGTTGTTAGGCTTTTAAGCCTAATTTTTATTTTTACATTTTTACCCCATTAAATTTTAAATTTCAAGCTGTGCTCTTCTCAAAAAAAATAATCATATAAAATGTACCCAATGGAGTTTCCGTGCTTCCTAGGTTTAAAGAAATGGAAATAGAAGGAAAACAAAAAGAGAAAATTTATTTTTACAATTTTGCCTTAATGTTGCCCCTAAAAGGAAAAGGGTGGGGGGGACAATCATAAAAGTTTACAAAGTCAATATTCCATGATCGGTTATTGCTTGTTACCAATAATATTACATTAGCATGCAAAATTGGGGTTAGTGGGTGTTTAAATTTGCAATTACTATATGGTTCAAAATTAGAAGTAGGAATTTGAAAGTAGGGGTGTTTAAGCACACTCGTTTAAGAGGTCCGAGTGCTGCATAGTTAAATTTCAAGACTTTTTGTGCAAGAAGCAATTACCCTTACCTATACATACATATATATATATATATGGCGACTGCCGCCTAAACTCATGCCTGCACTTCTACCACTAAACCTAATGATGGCCCTCAGTGAGACTTTTCCTTTAATTTTTCTGTTTGGTTCAATTCTCTGTGAACCGATTTCAAATACTTTGCAAACAATTTTTCAGATAATTACAAAAGAATGTTCTCTTAAGTTAGAAATTTGAATTCAACATATTTGTTCCTCTATGGCCATATCGTGCCTTTTAATTTGATTAAAATTCCTTATATGCACTAAGATAATGAAATTGGATGACGAGTATGGTAAGGGAGCAACTAGGACACGCTAAAATGGTTGAAGAATCCGTGTCCGACAAGCCCTGACACGTGTCGAACACACCAAAAAACGTGTCTGGAATTTTTAAATTTTCGGACACGGCATGGATACTCCGCGGACACGTGTCCGACACACCAGAGGGGTGTGTCCTACACGCGTGTCTGGAATTTTTTTTTTTTTTTTTAAATTTTCGGACACGGCATAGGCACTCCACGAACACGCGCGTCTAGAAATTTTTTAGGTCAAATGATGGATGGGAATAGATGATAGTACACTGACTTGCTTTTGTATCTTTTTTGGGGACTAACCTTTAGG